>JAEIFL010000024.1:0-31056 GCA_018901835.1 Scaptomyza graminum | reverse complement strand
TTTGTCATTGTGCATTAGTAGTACATATGTATGTACATACCAGAGAACTGCATGAGTGCACTGCAACTACAAGTGCACCCAGTAAACACCATGGTGTTTTTGTCACCCTGGTGTCTTAAGACACAGTAAAGACGGGTGAGAGCACACACTCAGCAATAAATGTCGGGTGTGTAGACTCACCCGGGTATCTGTAGGTACCGTATACTTTTTGCATGTGTGCATGAGTGCGAGTAAAAGCAAAAAACACTAGCGTGAAGGGGTGGGTTTGAGAGTGAACACGGAATCGAGTGATGGAATGTTCTCGGCGACATGGGTTTTGTGTTGTCTTGTGTGCGTCCTTTGCTTGTTTTTTTTTTTAAAGTAGCTATAACAAAATAGTAAAAAATATTGACATGCTATAAATTGCGATTATTATTTTATTTTTGAGTATTTATGTATGTATTTAATAAACTAAGGTTAAGGAACTTAAAACTTTTACATATAACTAACAATAAACTTATAGTAAAAATTATCATGTTAAGCTTAATCTATTAAATTTTTATAAAAAGAATGTAAAAAAAGTAGGGAATCTACAGATTTCGGTCCCAATCTATTTCTTTTTTCTGTTATGATGTTTCCTGCCAAAGAAAAAACTCGTTCGGCTGCTGCACTCACTTGCAGGTATTGATGCATATGAAGCCAAAACACCGTTTTTTGACAAAAATATAACTGAAACACCATGGTGTCAAGTAAAACACCATGGTGTCAAGTTAAACACCATGGTGTTTTACTTGTGTTTTGCGTACCCGAACCTTTTTTGCATGGGTGCCTGTTTTTACTTGTTGCCTGCTGCTACATTCCGTTATGAGTGTAGGTACGTAGGCGCGCGTCATCGGAAAAAAACCCGGGTGAATGAGTGCGCGATGTGCAGGCCACTCGCAACACCCGCTATTTTTTGTGTGTGTGCGCATTGTTACTTTGTTTTGAGGGTGAAGTGTGCCACCGGCACTCATAATTTTATGGGTGTACGTAAGATGCCGAAAAGTGACACCCGTGCAGTTCACTGGTACATACACACTAGACTTCTGCATGAATGCATTCATATGAAGTGTCATAGTAGTGTACACTAATATGGTATAGCAAAATTGGTGGACCCATTCTCCTTTTGTACTTTGTATTCAAAAGTTACAGGGCAATGGAACACTAAAATAGGAACACTATGCGTGTGTTGTACTGGTTTTTGCTCTACACCAGAATTCATGTAAAGCATTTGAAACGTGGTTTACATGGACTGAAATGAAGTGGACGAAATGAAACGAAGTGTATAGACAAACGGAATGAGTGAAGTAAAACACACGAACGCAAAAATTTTCAAAGATGGACGCAACTACATTGAGCTCTACAGAAAATAATGTTTTTACATTCAAATATTGATAATATTGATGTTAGCTTCTTAGAATTGATTTAGATATTAAGTTATAATAATAAAAATTAATTAAATATAATATTATTTTTGTTTAATTAATTTAAAAAATTTTTCTATTTTATTAAATAATTATATATTAAACGAACAAAATTGTTTTTAATTTTTGCAATTTTATTCTAATACATTTGTTTTACATTAGACCTCAGTAGCAAGCGACAGTGAATAAAATACACACTTCGTTTTTTTCGCTGCAGCGCACGAAAAGTGTTTTTTTGTATACGTGTGAAAAGTGTGACGATATGCGTGCAATGCCCTAAGTGTTGTACAGAACGTGTACACATGTCATAGCATACGATTTTGTGTGTATCGTGTGTTGGAATAGGAACATTGCTGTTCCAATTTCAATGAATGCATAAAAATTGGCATTCACTATGCTGTGTGACAATAAATTTGGCATTCACTATGCAGTGTGACGAAAAAACGTGCATAGCGTTTCAGAATGAATGATTCATTTGCCGTTTTGAATGCATTCATGCAGATGTCTAATACACACCTTTCAAACAGCCCTCTCACTTGTTATTTTCAGATATCAATTTAAAGGCTTTGGAGCTGCCATTGAGGATGCCATAGCTATGAACGTCATTTCTCCATTTGAAAATTTACGGCAGCCTGATTTCTTATCTGTAATACTTATTGCCAACAATAAGCTTATAGAGCGGAATTTGGCTAGTTTTCAATTGGCAGATAATGATAAAAATAGAAATATGATCCAAAAAAATTTCATGCAAGTAAGTATACTTATTATATTTTTATGTAAAATATGTATAGTAATTATTTTTTTTTTAAGATTCGTGAGAAACGCTAACTAGAGATTCAGGACAGTGCGGAAGGAAAATCTGGCAGCTGCAAATCTCTGAGTAAGTTAGATAATGTAAACTTAGAAATAAACAATATTAGTGATATACCTTGTATAGATACTAATATTATTTCTAGTTCTAAACTTAACAATGATGCTAGTAATTTAATTAGTGATATGTCGAACAAAGACACTAATTTTATATCTACATCATACTTAATCAATAATGATAGTAATGTTATAAGTGATATGTCTAACATATGCACTAATGACAATAACATTATTGACGCAAGCTATGTTGAAGGGATAATGAAATTTTCCAAAAGAGCAAGTATTGAACAAATTATTCGAGATACATACACTTCTCATAATAATGCATGTTTCATATATTTCAAAAATGTCAGATTGAACAAAACGTCTTTTGTTGCATATGTATACTGTAAGCATCCATCATGCAATAACATTTTTTTTTCGTGGGTCATATGATGGGCTTGTTAGTGTATACACAAGCAGCCCACTTATTACCCATTCAATTGGGCTTAAAAAGTCAACGCAGTGCAGATCTATTAACAGATTTATGGAAAAATTATATTATAGATCCCAAAAGATAAACAATCTTAACATGTCCCTAGCTAGAGTTGGTAATGACCAGATTACCAATGAGAAATCACCCTATTATAGAAATTTAATATCCGAGGAAAATCCAAAATTTGATTTCGACAAAGATTCCTTTAAGGATGCCTACGATATGATTTCAAATTTGTTTTCTCATTTTATTCAGTTTCTTTCCACGAAACTAGAAGTTTTCTTATGGGACAAAGAGCTTATTAATATGCTTTTGACCCATATAAAACCGCATACTCTACACATTGATGCTACTGGAAATGTGGTGAAATCAATGAACTTCGAAAGTAAACGTATATTTTTGTATTCATTGGTTGCTCATATTCCAGAGCATAAAATTATTTTTCCTGTTGCACCATCATACATCGTATGATATAGGGAGATTTTTGAATGATCTGCGGGGTTTTTGTCAAAAAAATAAAATAAAATGGCCTCTTTGCAAAAGAATTATAGCTGATGTTAGTTTTGCAATAATTGGGGCCATTTGAAAAGAATATAACAACATAGATCTT
Organism: Scaptomyza graminum; assembly: GCA_018901835.1. NCBI lineage: Eukaryota > Metazoa > Arthropoda > Insecta > Diptera > Drosophilidae > Scaptomyza > Scaptomyza graminum. Next base: position 27,659 of record JAEIFL010000024.1, on the reverse strand, counting down.
GCGACATATAACGAAATTTGTTATAATTTCGTATATGACATGAGTAGCACTTTGCCCAAAGTCTGTGTTCAATTTTGTACAAGCCACTACTGCAAAATCATGTTCCGTAACATAGATGAAGTTGTTGGCTTTAATAACATTGGACTCAGAACGTTTTTAAGAAACGCTTTGGGTTGTGCTTACTCTTTAAATAAAGCTGGAGATTAAGAAGAATGGTTCAATAGTATTGCAATCATTCTTCTTTCTCCAACTATTAATAAAAATGTGGATGATGCCATTAATTATTTCACTAATTACTCTGGCCAGCCATCCACATTTGAGCTAATGGAGTATACGATCGGCAGAGAACAGCAATGTTATTAAAGATCAAACATTGAAGTCTATTGCTGAAAAAAGTCCATTTAGACAGAAATTTAAAAAAAAAACTATCAGAAGTAGAGCAACTTGTTTTACAAGATAGTGGAAATTTCTGCCAAAAAAATAATTATTTATGTCCAGAAATGCTAGACTTAATAGTTAATAAGTATATTGTTTACGCGCCATTTTGGACCAATATAATTGGAACTTTTATTGATAAATCCAATAAAAGGCCCAGTAATGGTCCAATTGAATCGTTTTTCCGAACACTTAAATATAGTGTTATAAAAACGAATAACAAAAATGGCTTAAAACTAGGACGATTTATTCGCAAGTTGAATAAATTTTCAAAGTCCATTGGTAGACAAGTTGAACTTGCAAAACCATTGCAACCATTAAGTGAAATGGTTGTTAGACCTCGTAGAAACAATTATAAATTGAAATCGCAAAAAAATCATGAGGCATCAATATGCCATGACCATTCCTACACATCAACAAATGACAAAAATGCTTTTAAAATAGAACTCAAATACAAGAAATATTTGTTTTAAGTTGTGAATTATTGTTTTCATGTGTACATGCCGACACCAATTTACGTGGCTTCATGTATCACATAACAATAAAAGACTTATTTTCGTTAAATGGCTGCAATTGGCTAACCAATTTTATCGTTGACGTTTGCCTAACAGCTGTTTTATACGAAAGTGATGACGAGTCTTTTATAAACTTGCCATGTCAATTAGAAGATTTTTGCTTCAACAATGAGAAGGTTATTCAAAATGGTTTACAAAGTAATACCAATTTAATATTACCTCATTGTTACAAAAATCACTTCTATATTTTATTTAAACACGAGATTGTCTTTTTAGACCCATTTGGAAAAACAGATATGGTTCGTGTATTTGAAAATTACTATTCTAAAATGTTGAAGCGTTTGAAGCCAGATGAATGTTATTCAGTGGCTTCACTTCAACATGAAAAGCAATTGGACCATTACAATTGCGGGATTTTCATTTTACAATATGCAGAACAATATGTTTCAAACGTTGCGCTTACTAATGTAAAGTCTTGTGACTTACACAGAAGCGAAATGTTTGATAAAATTCTCCAATTTGGAGATTCTTTAGAGGATTTACATATGTCTTCACTGCGCATTTAAGACAATAAACAAACAAGATTAAAGCCTATAAATTCACATATTTTATGAAATTTTTTTTTTAAATATATTCCCCACATTTTTTGGTTTTTAAGCCTTAATAACGTTTCTAAGAGATAATGGCTCTCAATGCACGGTATGACAAATTGAAGCCTCATGTTTGAGAAAGCTTTAGCAATTAAATCTAGAGATTTTAAAACGACAGATTATGAGAAAATTATTTAAATGTTTTTTAACCATTTGTTGTTCATTATAAAGGCCTATATAGTTGGTATGTAGCAGTGAACTGCATGGGTGTCACTTTTCGGCACCTTACGTACACCCATAAAATTATGAGTGCCGGCAAAGACAATAGAGTATAAAGATATTGCAATTGGTAAGAAAAACCTAGTCCCAGGCCCCCGAGCTAGGCATTGCGGTACTTTTCTATGTTCTGCCTGTGCGTGTCAAATCATTAAAGTTGTGGCAAGTCAATAAATGATATACAATTGCCACACACACATATTGAATTTGGATATGCATAGATGTACACAAACAGCCAAATTTCAGTTTGAAAATTGCTGGTCATTCATACTCTTTCATATTTTTAGTTCTATGACACTAGCCAACAATTATGCCACACAGTTTAGCAAAGATGCACACAAATTTCGAAAGTGTATTCAGTAGTTCACATGTGAAAGAGACATACAACGACAGAAATATCAAAAAATAGCAAAAATCTCGACAGGCAGGCAAAGCAAGAAATGTAAACAACGCACACGACACATTTTGACCCTTTTCGGTTGCCGCTGGCCCGCCGCTTGGCAGGCCGCTGAGTGCTGAAACAGAACGGCTGCACATGCTATCCGCTATCGCGCTCACGCACAGGCAGAACACAGAAAAGTACCGCAATGCCTAGGTCCCGGGGCCTGAGACGAAATAACTGTTCTTCTTCGTGTTACCAATTGCACTGTCTTTTATACTAGGGGGATTCATTTAAAGTTGCATTGCTAAAAAAATCGCAAAGTGGCAACATTGCGATAAATATTAAATGAACACCCCGTTGGCAATCATGTTGCATTGATCAGCTGTTTAATGCAATGTAATGCAATGCAACAAGTATTGCAACTTTGCAATACCAAATGCTATGGCATTAATGCCACTTTATTGCAAATGAATTTCCATACAAAACTGAACAGCTGTTTCGCGACATTGCCATATTGCGATAAATGCAACAAATGCAACTAGTTTGCAACTTTAAATGAATCCCCCTACTATATGGTCTTTGGTGCCGGTGGCACACTTCACCCTCAAAACAAAGTAACAATGCGCACACACCCAAAAAAAAAGCGGGTGTTGCGAGTGGCCTGCACATTAGACATCTGCATGAATGCATTCAAAACGGCAAATGAATCATTCATTCTGAAACGCTATGCACGTTTTTTCGTCACACTGCATAGTGAATGCCAAATTTATTGTCACACAGCATAGTGAATGCCAATTTTTATGCATTCATTGAAATTGGAACAGCAATGTTCCTATTCCAACACACGATACACACAAAATCGTATGCTATGACATGTGTACACGTTCTGTACAACACTTAGGGCATTGCACACATATCGTCACAGTTTTCACATGTATACAAAAAAACACTTTTCGTGCGCTGCAGCGAAAAAACGAAGTGTGTATTTTATTCACTGTCGCTTGCTACTGAGGTCTAATGTAAAACAAATATATTAGAATAAAATTGCAAAAATTAAAAACAATTTTGTTCGTTTAATATATAATTATTTAATAAAATAGAAAAATATTTAAAATTAATTAAACAAAAATAATATTATATTTAATTAATTTTTATTATTATAACTTAATATCTAAATCAATTCTAAGAAGCTAACATCAATATTATCAATATTTGAATGTAAAAACATTATTTTCTGTAGAGCTCAATGTAGTTGCGTCCATCTTTGAAAATTTTTGCGTTCGTGTGTTTTACTTCACTCATTCCGTTTGTCTATACACTTCGTTTCATTTCGTCCACTTCATTTCAGTCCATGTAAACCACGTTTCAAATGCTTTACATGAATTCTGGTGTAGAGCAAAAACCAGTACAACACACGCATAGTGTTCCTATTTTAGTGTTCCATTCCCCTGTAACTTTTGAATACAAAGTACAAAAGGAGAATGGGTCCACCAATTTTGCTATACCATATTAGTGTACACTACTATGACACTTCATATGAATGCATTCATGCAGAAGTCTACTGCACATCGCGCACTTTTTCACCCATTGTGTTTTTCCACTCTTTTACTTGACACCATGGTGTTTCAGTTATATTTTTGTCAAAAAGGGTGTATGCATTATTGCGTTGTTTTCCTTTTTACTATCGTTGTAACATTGCATGCAAGTAGTGCAGCAGCTGAAAGAGTTTTTTCTTTGGCAGGAAATATTATCACAGAAAAAAGAAATAGATTAGGACCAAAATCTGTAGACTCTACTTTTTTTACATTCTTTTTTTAAAAATTTAATAGATTAAGTTAAAAATTATAATTTTTACTATAAGTTTATTGTTATGTTAGTTATAGCTATAAGTTTTAAATTCCTCAACCTTTTTTTATTGAATACATATGTACATAAATACTCAATAAAGTAGTTAAACCGCAATTTATAGAATGTCAATATTCTAGCTACTTTACAAAAAAAACAAGCAAAGGACGCACACAAGACATGTCACCGAAAACATTTCATCACTCGATTCACCCACACCCATCTCTTCACGCTAGTGTTTTTTGCTTTACTCGCACCCATGCACACATGCAAAAAGTAAACGGTACCTATAGATACGCGGGTGCGTATACACACCCGACATTTATTGCTGAGTGTGTGCTCGCACCCGTCTTTACTGTCTCTTAAGCAACAAGAATATATACAAATAGAGTCGCCATGAGGCCAAATTCTTACTGCCAGTTGGATTTTTCAAATTCTGGCGCGGACTCTCTCAGAGAGCGCATTTGGTAACCATTTTGCTAGGCGCGCGAGGCGCGAAAAAAACCCAAGGCATTCTGCCACTGCGTAGCACAGGCAGCCAGCCATGTTGTGTGTATGCGCTCGTATGCCAGAGATTTTCTAGCGCGCTGACCCTTGTTTTTTGGGATGATCGCCTGTTACTCCTTCCTTTTCGTTTTTTGTGTAACTAGCTGTATAACTACAAAACACTAGAGCATATGCATACCAGCATATATATATTTACAACTCTATATATAAAAGAGTTTGTCCTGGTAAGAATGGCTCAGCCACAGCCTAAACGAAAAGAGCTAGAAGGCTGAAATTTTCACACAATTTTTTATACAGGTAGTCCGTTTGTCCTAAGAAAGGAATTTTATTTTGGACAACTCCTTCGAGTACCTCCCATACATTTTGGAGCACTTTTACCAACTCCAAAAACAAAACACATTACCCATTCCACTACTGCCGCCTGTTTGTCGCACAAGCTGAGAGTTTGATCGCGAGCGAGAATACAAAAACAAAACAAATGCGCAGAGACGCCTTCGCGTCGCACAAGCAAAGTCATAAAAAAAAGGTTCGTACACTCGCAAAAATGAAACGGATTCTCGCTTCTTAATGAATAAGTGCATACACAATTAAGTAAACAATGCGCTTGAAAATAATTTTCAATATTTTATGTACATGTATCTTTTTGCAGAGTGCACATTGTTTTTTTTTTTTTCAAATTTGTGTGTTTTGACAATTGATTTACGAACCAAGTAGCGTTTGTTGTTATTGTAAGTGTTGTTGTTTGGCCAGCACTGCTACTTTTGTTGGTGTCATTGATTGAAAAAAACAACAACAACAAAACAAAACTTGGTGCGTCTAGAAAAATTTTGCACACCAAAATACATACTTATATTGTGGGGGTGGATTTGCCTACTTGCTGCTAATATAACTTAGACTAAACGTAACACACTTACATTAATAATATACAATTTCGAACAAGCAAAGGCCATTCACATAAGTTTGTATACAAATCTATGCATGCCTGCGTTGTACGTGTGAACCACGGTCTTCGTCCCAAACTCAAAGAGCCGCTTAAAACTAAACAGAGCGCGCGCGTCGCTCTTATGATAATTAGATATTTTGATATCTCGCTCCGATCATGCTCCTTTGTTCACTCTCTATTTTATGTGCGCGCTTTGCATGCCAATCATAAAGTTCAATAACTCTACCTCCTCCCCACATACTAAGTCAAAGCTAAAGGCTAAAGTACGTGTGAGTTTAGGCTATGCAATTCACTTAACTGCAGCCTCTTAGATACATATGTTTTGCTTTGATTCAGTGCGTGTGAAGAAGGCAGAGATACTACCCTCTTTGTTTGACTTGCAGAGCGCGCACATACATAAGAGAGTGAGCCGAAATCATGATACAAAAAATACCGATAACGCATTGCGCATAAAAAGCTGTTTTGCGTGACGTCACATGTGACAGGTTGGGTATGATTTTCATATTGCATATGGTTGTTGATGCTGATCAAGAATATATCTACTTTATATGGGGTCGGAGATGCTTCTTTTTGCCTGTTACATACTTATGCACAAAACAATTATACTCTTTTTTACCCATTTCAGGGTATAAATATAACTGTGAATGCAAAAGATTTGTTGTTGCTGTTTTTGTCGATCGCTTCAGGCTTATTATAAGCCGTTGTATGCACACACGAATTTGAAACAACAAAGGAGGACTAAGAGGAATGCGATTGGCTTAAGAGCATGAAAATGTGATATTGTTCTGTAGATGAGATCAATTCACATAAAAGGAGGTAACTCTTTCACTCTCAGGGAATTTTAAAATTTGTACTTTAGTGTGCCATTTGCGTATTGCTTCATTTCATTTCTAAAAGTGATACAAGAATGAACGGACAAAATTATTGGGGTGCTTTGCCTGCTGTGGCCCTGCCACAGTTTTATGTGCAGCCGCTGCAGCCACAGCAGCAACAGTTTCAGCTATCTTCCTTCCAAATTTGGTGACTCTAGCTCAAAGTTTGTAAAAGGTTGGGGAAGGGTGCTGTGGGCGTTATGGGTGGGCCTGGCTACAAAATATCTTTGGCTGTCGCTACCAGTTATGGACGCGGCATCCAAAGTTTTGATGCAGTTTTTTGGGGATCGTCATCACCTATCTTGGCGTCATCACCTGGTGGCTGTTGCTCAATAATTGAGGAAGATAAAGTCATTTCTGACTTGAAACTGCGGTAGGGCTGGGGGCGGAAAGGGTGGGCGTGACTCCAAAACTTTAATGCAGATCATTGGGGTTCATTACTAGCTATCTTTCTACAAAATTCAGCGACTCTAGCTCAACAACTCTGAAAGATACACGCATTCGCGTTTTTAACGAAAAGTTGGGGCGGCTGGGGTTGGCTAGGGCGGTATGGGTGGGCGTGGCATCCAAAGTTTTGATGCAGTTTTTTTGGGATCGTCATCACTTATCTTGGCGCAAAATTTAGTGGATCGAGCTTAAAAACTGAAGAAGTTATAGGCGTTTTTGATTTAAAACCGCGGGGGGCTGGGAGCAGAATGGGTGGGCGTGGCACCACAATTTTTCGGGGATGCAAAATTTCCCACCAAATTTGGTAGCTCTAACTGTAAGGGTGTCCGGAATAGGTGTATTTGTCGATTTTGAGTTATCGAATTTATCAATTTGCCAGCCCCTCAGTCATCGTAGAACCCCAATCTTAGAACTTGATCTGTCCCGGCCATAGATAAAGACATTTGCAGTTTCAAGTCTCTAGCTTGAAGAGTGTGGAAAAAACTTGCGAACATACAGACGGACGGACACCCACCATGACGGACATTGCACAAACCCAATATACTCTTTACCTTCGGTATCGAGCATAAAAAAGGACAGAAAACAGGAGAAAAATTGTTCTGTGCAATTTTAAGCTTTTAGCATCAAAATGAAACTTGCACAATTCCGTGAGGTGATAATAAACATAAACATAGCTAATACAGCTTCCTGGTGACAACATTGGGGACAATCCGCCGGCTTAAAACAAATTATGCTTTTTTGTGCGAGGCGTTTTGCATATGTTTTTTTGTCGCCATATACGCGCGAATGTGATCTATTTTGCTATTAAGACTGCATATGCAGTATCTGCAGTATGCCTTATTGCTGTGCGCTTCATCGCGGCTTATCCAAACTTTAAAATCTGGCTGCTGTAGCCAGCAATCACCAAATTTTTGTTTGTACGAATCTTTCGGCATTATTTAAGTTTATTTTTCACTTTTGTTGTACATTAGATTACAAATGATATCGAAAATACATATGTATGTACAAAGTATGTAAAAAACGATGCCACACCGTTTTAAAAAGATCGCTGTTTTTAATAGATCGGATGCCACAATGTTTTTAAAGAAAACTTTGAAAAAAAGATTGAAATAAATGAATCAAATAAAATCTGAAAAAAGGCCAGATTTCCGGATAGGGGATGTTTGATATTTTATCCGGACAAAGCACTTAAAAGCAGGACAGATCTGTCCGGAAAAAGGCCAAATCGGCATCACTGTTGTTGGGCCCGCTCTGCTACCTTTTGTTGGTGTCATTGATTTAAAAAAACAACAACTAAGCAAAACTTGGTGCGTCCAAAAAAATTTGGCACACCAGAAAATGTTGTGGGGGTGGATTTGCATACTTGCTTAACTTAGACAAAACGCAAGAACGATAAAACTCAGATCACGCAGTCAGTGGTCATTATACTCGGTACCGAAGGTAAAGAGTATATTAGGAGTATGTCCGTCATGTTGTCTGTCCGTCTGTCTGTATGAACGCAACGTTTTTCCACACAATTCAAGCTAAAGACTTGAAACTTTCCAATTCTCTTTATCTATGGCATAGTAAATTAAAGTGTCAAGATTGGGGCTTTACAATAACTGGGGGGCTGGCAAATTGATAAATTCGATAACTCAAAATCGACAATTCCACCTATTCCGGACACCCTTACAGTTAGAGTTACCAAATTTGGTGGGAAATTTTGGCATCCCCGAAAAATTGTGGTACCACGCCCACCCATTCAGCTCCCAGCCCCCGCGGTTTTAAATCAAAAACGCCTATAACTTCCTCAGTTTTTAAGCTCGATCCACCAAATTTTGCGCCAAGATATTTGATGACGATCCCCAAAAAATTGCATCAAAACTTTGGATTCCACGCCCACCCATACCGCCCTAGCCAACCCCAGCCGCCCCAACTTTTCGTTAAAAAAGGGAATGCGTGTATGTTTCATAGTTTTTGAGCTAAACGCCCCCAGCAACCTGCCCCAACCTTTTACAAACTTGAAGCACGTGTCACCAAATTTGGAAGGAAGATAGCTGGTGGCATGCCCATCTGTATCAGAATTTTTGAGGCAGCTTTCACCCCTGCCGCATCCGTACCCCTTTGCAATCAGGCCTCTTTTTACCGGTTTAAATACTGGTATCGAGTATAGCGCAGTCGATTGCGTTCGACTGTAGTAGTCCTTATCCAACTATATATAATGTTGCTTCAATTATTAAGTCTAAAGTCGACTTATTATTATAAACAAAACAAATTAACAACTTAATTTAAAGTAAGTATTATAAATAAATACTTCAAAATAAGTCAAAAATTGACTTCACTCTACAACTTGTAAACCACTGACTGCGTGATCTGAGTTTTATCGTTCTTGCGTTTTGTCTAAGTCACGCACAAATCCACCCCCACAACATTTTCTGGTGTGCCAAATTTTTCTGGACGCACCAAGTTTTGCTTTGTTGTTGTTTTTTAAATCAATGACACCAACAAAAAGTAGCAGAGCGGGCCCAACAACAGTGATGCCGATTTGGCCTTTTTCCGGACAGATCTGTCCTGTTTTTAAGTGCTTTGTCCGGATCAAATATCAAACATCCCCTATCCGGAAATCTGGCCTTTTTCAGATTTTTTTGATTCATTGATTTCAATCGTTTTTTCAGCGATCTTTTTAAAACGGTGTGGCATCCTTTTTTACATACTTTGTATGTATTTTCGATATCATATGTAATCTAATGTACAACAAAAGTGAAAAATAAACTTAAATAATGCCGAAAGATTCGTACAAACAAAAATTTGGTGATTGCTGGCTACAGCATGTTACGGTGAATGTGAATTATAATCGGTAGTCGGGCTTTACAAATTCCTTCACTCATGCTTGACACGTCTGGCTGCATTGCTTAGCTCGCCGGATGGGGAGTGGGATCTTGATGTGAATAGAATTGTTGCCCCTTTGAGCACTACTCAATGATTTCAAACCATAACAAATAACATAAATACATGTCAAGACTTGATGTTGGTTGCCGGATTATCTTAACTAACTATTGCCAAAACTAGACTGCCCGCTTTGCTTTTCCCACCCTATACACTGCTCGCTTGAAGCAACGCCATGACGATCTACGCGTGCTACAATTTATAAATCGTCCCTTATTGTCTAGTTAGCCTGCTAGTTGCTCACCATAACCTGTCTCAGTAACACCTGTATGCCAAATAATACGACTTTACCACTTCATGTTCATAATATCAACTTAAAATTTGATTATATTTAATTCATAATTTCCCTTCAATTTCATTTTATATTGTTTCAAAATTTGGTAGATATTAATAACTTAAACTATGAAATTAATCCTCTATATGATATACAAAAGTGCAATAGCCTACATGTAAATTTTTATAAATGTTTTACTAATTAGGTTTTAAATTATAAAAGTCTTAACAATTTCTTACTTTGCTTGTCAACACTAAAACATTGCAACTGGCTACCAATACAACTTACTTGAGTTCCTTGAGAGGTTTGTTAATGGGGGGGGACGTGGTGCAAGTAATTTTTTTTTTGCATGATGATCGTAACGTTGTGTTTAAAGTTGCATGACGATGATGACTTGAGCTCAAACCAGCATGATCTGTTAAATAAAAAAAGGACTTTAGTATAAGTGTACAAACTGAGCAAGTTTACTCAAGTAATTGCATTGGGGCATTGCAGTTGTTCTGGCTTTGACACGATACTAAAGTTATAAAATTTACAAAACAATCTGGCTAAATTCATTTAGTGATCGGAAATTTATCCGAAGCTGCCACTTATTTAACAATATATCTTATGCCATTCAAAAATTTTAATTATTATTATTTTTAAATTAATCACTATATTAAAGTTGTCAAAGTGCAGAAAACTTATAAAATATATTTAAAAAAAACACATGGTCGATCTGTTGTGACTCCAAAACTGTGCTGTTACTGCGCTGGTGTTGCGCTGTTGCTGCGCTGTCGCTGCGTTTGTGTTGTGCTTAGCTGCGCAGTCGCTGCATTTGTGTTGCGGTTAGCTGCGCTGTCCCGTCGCTGTCGCTGCGTTTGTGTTGTGCTTAGCTGCGCAGTCGCTGCATTTGTGTTGCGGTTAGCTGCGCTGTCCCGTCGCTGTCGCTGCGTTTGTGTTGTGCTTAGCTGCGCAGTCGCTGCATTTGTGTTGCGCTTAGCTGCGCTGTCCCGTCGCTGTCGCTGAAGATGATCACGCTTTCCTGGGCATTTTGGCAATCACCACGCTGCTGAGGATCTTCACGAGTTTCCTGTGCCTTTTGCCTTATGCGCTGTTGAAGAACATTAAGCAGGCTCGTCTGCTATCCACTGAAGACGGCTTGTCTAATGATCCCTGTGCGCATTGCCAGCACTCAGCTACAGCTCTGTTAGGCGTGGAGCGTGTTATATGCTCACACACAGCCCAAGCTATCCAGACCGTCAGCGGTCGCCTTGCCAGCGCCGGTGTTAAAATCTGGCACTTTAGCAGTCGATTTTAATTACTTAAGACTTTTCGCTAGACCGATATATAAAACGTGTCTGCTTAGTGAGGTTAAAATTGAATTTTTGCTGCTGTCGTTCGGCACATCCACTTCTTTTGACTTTTTATCGGGAACTCTCTATCACGCTTGTCTAGAATTTTCTGTAGCCCACGCTTCAAGAAAAATCTCTTCCTCGAACGGGACTATTCCAAAGCTTTTACATCTAAGCCTGCCAACCTGCTTAGTTAATATTTACACTGTTCAAGGATGCCACTATGGCAAATTTACATCGCCGCGATTAGCTGTTGTAAATTTTCTCAAACAAGCAAAACCAAACAATTTATAAACAAGGCAGCCGTAACACCACCTTCTTCGTAGGCCACAAGACCGAAGAAAAGGAAGAAAAGGATGACTTGCCACTATTTTAATCTTTCGTGGGGCTCGACCACAACCTAAGATAAAGCCGGGCACCTTTACATAGCCTTCAAATCTTTTGCATGAAATTTACCAACATATTTGCCTTGCATATTCTCTATTTCATACAGAGCTGTACCTACTTTCTTTCGTACTCGACATTTTACATATGATGGCAACAATTTAGCATTAATTCCTTTCGCTGCATTACTTTGCATAAAATTCTTTCTAAACAACTCTTGGCCTACTCTATAATTTACATCTCTAGTTCTCTTATTATACGCTCGCTCACCTTTTATATGGGCAGTTAGCAAATTATCTCTAATCTTGTCGTGTATCAACTGCATCCTGCCGTTGTGTGGTATACAGGGAAGTTGATTATCCTTAATAGCTAATAATTTTTGGAGCAACTTATAACTGTCTCCATGTCTAATCATATGTTGACCAAATAAACTAAAATATGGGGTGCACCTTAACGCTTCATGAAAATCGGTTCTCAATACATTACATATTTCTGAGAGGTGTCTACCCCACTGATCATTTCTCTCTTTAATTAATATACGCAGCTTCACAAGTATTTCTCTGTTAACTCTTTCACTCGCGTTTGCTTGTGGCGAATAAAACCCTGTCAGAATTTGCTTAATTCCATATTTATTTAAGAAATCTTTCATTTGTGTTGATACAAACTGTTTTCCATTATCAGTGTGAATAAACTGAGGTACATACTCCAAATATGTGAAAAATCTGTTCCTCTAAATACTGCACAATGTTAAGACTATTAGCTTTTCTTAATGCTTTCAAAAATACAAACTTTGTAAAGTGATCAACTGCAATAAATATCATTGAATTTCCAGCTTTGGTCCTTGGGTATGGCCCAAGCAAGTCCATATATAATCTTTGAAAAGGCCTATCTGTAATTACTTGGTTTCCCATAGGTGGCCTTTGTAACATATTCGTTGGCTTTACTGTCTTGCATGTCTCACAGCTGTCAGTGAACTCTTTAATTTCTTTACACATACTAGGCCAATAGTACTTCTCTCGGATTCTTGCTAATGACTTAGCGAAGCCTGCATGACAGCCTATTCTCTCATGATTGCTAACCATGATCTGATGACGCAACTCTGTGGGTACCCATAATCGCCAACGGCTGACTTCGTCCTCAAATTCTCCTTTTCGGAATTGAACTCTTTGGTACACGTAATCATCGGATACACATGTATCCGGTAAGGCATCTTTATTTTCGTTAACCCGATTTCTTAAATCATCATATTCGGACGTATGAAAGTACTCACTATCTAAATCGACATCTCCTAGTCCCGCTGGAGCGTGTACTGACTCAAGATATCCCCTTGACAAGGCGTCTGGAACCGTGTTCAGTGAGCCTTTACGATATTCTATTTTAAAATCGTACTGTTGTAATTTTAGACTCCACCTTCCAACTCTGCCTGCCACATCTTTTTGCGTCATTAGCCATTTAAGACTAGCGTGGTCAGTAATTATTTTAAAAGGTAAGCCCTCTACATAAGGTCTGAATCTTTTTAAACAAACGATTGCGGCTAAACACTCTAGCTCTGTCACCGTATAATTTGTCTCTCTTTTCTTTAGTTTCTGAGAAACATAAGCGATCGGGTGCTCTTTACCGTCTTCATGGCACTGAGTTAATACACCTCCTGCACCTGATCGAGAAGCGTCGCACTGTATTGTGAACTCCTTCTTAAAATTTGGCTTAACTAAAACTGGCGCAGACACAAGCGCATTTTTAAGTTTTTGTACTGCTTCGACTGCCTCAGAAGAGATTACAAATTTCGGAGACTTTTGTAAGCTATCAGTTAAGGGTGCGGCTACTTCTGCAAAATTATTAATAAACTGCCGATAATATCCGGTTATTCCCAGAAACCGCCTAACTTGCCGCTGAGTCTTCGGTGTTGGAAATTTAACGATATCTTCAACCTTGCTTCCGTCAGTCTTTAGTGTCCCTTGTCCCACAATATAGCCAAGATATTTAATTTCTTGTTGACAAAACTTGCTTTTCTCTACGTTAATAGTAAGACCTGCTTTCTTCAGACAATTTGCTACTTGACGCAACGTGTTGACATGGCTATTGAAATCGGAATTGCAAACTAGTAAATCGTCAAGATATACGAATACGTTCTCACGCAACGATCCTGGGATCACTTTATCCATTAGCCTGCTCATTCTTTGTGCGGCATTGCACAAACCGAATGGCATAACCGTGAAGTTATATAAAGGTCTACCAGGTATAGCGAAAGCAGTTTTTTCTTTAGACTGCTCATCCAGTGGGATTTGCCAGAAAGCATCCTTCAGGTCGATCCCTGAGATAAAATACGTGTCTTGTAACCGGCTCAACAAGCCATTAATGTGAGGCAATGGATATGCATCCTTTTTGGTAATTAGATTAATGCCTTGTTCACACATAGCACTTAATCGTGCGATTAGTGTCATTAACGAGATTAAAGCACTAATCTTCATATAATCGAGTGATTAACTCATACAAGAGCTGTCAAACGTAATCCCCTCATTGACGAGGTTAACTTCTAATCTAGTTGATCAGCGTGAATGCAACCCTATGTTTGTTCAACATAAACGACAGATGGCGCTGTTTGCTTGCCTTTTAAAGCTGATTGCTATGAAAATTTAAGCGAACACCTGATATTGTACAGTTGTTTTGTTTGCAAAAATAAGTAAAGTTAAAATTAATGGCACCAAAAAAGAAAAGAGTAATTTGGTGCGATGGGGCAGAAATCTGCCTCATTGAAATATGGCAGAGCCGATTGGAACAACTGCGATCTGCAAGAAAGAATTCGCATATCCATGAGGAAATGGCGGCAGAGATGCGTAACTTTGGCTTTGACTTCACGGGCGCGGAAATAAAAGTGAAATTGCACAATTTTACAAATAGATATAGGTATGTACAATTTGTTATATGTTAAAACACATATAAATATGATACATTAATTGAAAATTGTATTAACAGACAAGAGAAGACAAAAATTGGCCCGTCTGGGGGTGCGCCATCTTTGTGGAAGCACTATGCTGCTGTGCACCAAATTTTAAATGGCTGCAAAAGTATTCACACAGAAGCAATTGTCGAAGACAGTATTATGGGTAAATATAATGTTTATTGTTTATTACATTAAGTACTAAAAAGTATTATTATCCATAGAAGAAAGCAATGATTCAATGTATTCTACACCTGCAACTCCACTGCAAACGTCAGCTTCGGGAACGTCAGATTCAGATTGTGAGCGCTCAACTAAAAAGAAAAAACAGAGCTTTCAGTCAAAGATGTGCGAGTACATAGAGCAGGCCTCTAAGGAGTTTAAAGAAGCTCATGATGAGAATAAGGAAATAGAGGAGAAGAAGGTGGCTCTTTTGGAACGCTGCGTTTCTGATTTTAGCGAAATGAAAGACGCTATGGTATCATTTTTAAAAAAACCATAATTAATAAAATAAAAATGTACTTACAAATGAAAGATGTCAATGCTTTACGTATATCCTCTGCTCTAGCAACATTTTGAGTAATAATTGTTATGTCTGGTGAATGCCTTGCATGGTCGATCATTTCCTGTGATGCCAACCAACTTTCATTTACATCGTCATTTTCGTCGTTAACAAAATTGTGCAGTGCACAACACGCCTTGATGATCAGTGTAGCATTGTTTACTTGGTTATCGATACCCTTTCCGATTCTCCTAAATCGAGCTTTCAAGTGACCAAATGCGTTTTCAACTACCCTCCTGCATTTAGAAAGGTGATAATTGAACGCTTTTTTATCTGCTGGTTGTGCAACAGTGAAGGGGTACGGTTTCATAAGCTCATCACCAAGTCTAAATGCAGAGTCCCCTATTATGAAAACCGGTACTCTTGTGTTGTTCATGCTTCTTGCCATATCATTTAAAACCTCACAGTTTTTCAGTTCTCGCTTGAGCAATGATTTTTCATAAATGTTAGAATCATGACAACGTCCTGGGCTACCAACATTTATGTAAATGAAACGACACCTGAAGAACACTTATTATGTTATACATTCCATTTGCAATAGTATTTGTTTACAAATCTTGCATCTACTAAAGCTAGCAAAACTGTAGAGTACCATCCTTTGTAATTATGATAATCTACAGCGTCTTCTGTAGATGGGTGAATTGATATATGACATCCATCTAAAAATGTGGAGTGATATTATACAAATTTAAAAGTATTGACAAAAATCTTACCAATAGCGCCAAGGCATTGCGGAAATCCCATATCTTCAAATCCACGTACGCACTCTTCAACTTTTCCAGCTGTCAAAGGAAAATTTTGAAGATACAGAGGTCGTAATTGCTTCCAAGTCTCTCTACAAAAGTCCAACACTATTGTGCAGACTGTCGACTTTCCAACTCCGAACATATTTGCTATGGTCCGGTACTCAGCTGATGAACCTAGCGCGTACATTGCTATTGCAACACGTTTTTGTAGAGGAATTGCCTTTCTATAAGTGGTATCTTTTTTTTCTATATTTTTTACCAGCTCACAAAGTTTGTTGAAAGATTTGCGATGCATGCGAAAATTGCTCTTAAATAAAGCATCCGAGCCGTTTAGACAATCAATTTCCCAGAAAAATTCTGAACGTTCCTAAAAGAAGAACACTTTTATATACATACATACATATATACACATAATAATAAGTTAATACATACTTTTCGCCACATTTTCATCGCAGATGCCTCAGATATGGCTGCACATAACGTGAGGTGCATTTCATATTTCTTTACCACAAGACTCCTTTGAGCTCTTGAAGTATTGAAAAGCTCCCCCAATTTTTTCGCCATTTCCAGCATTTTAAACAATACAAAAATGATTTTAATAATTTTCAGCGTCATTTTTGCTGTTTGCCATTCACTTTTTTTCATTTACAAATGTAAACAAACAGCTGTCAAAATTAATCAGATTTTTGTTGTGTGAACGCATAAGATTATCGAAGGGAGATTATCGATATGACGAGATTAATTTTTCATGTGTGAACATGGCATAAGACGACGTGAATCTATGCATAACCTAACCTTGCCAGGCTTTCTCACTAAGACCATTGGGCTACTATAAGGCGAGTTACTTTCCTCTATTACACCCAGAGCTAACATTCGATCCAGTTCCTGATAGACTTCTTTCTGTCTGGGCGGTGACAAAGGATAATGTTTCATTTTAAACGGCTCTGACGTACCAGTGTCTATATTGTGAGATTCTAAATGTGTGCGACCCAATCCCAGTTTGTAAAAGGATGGAAACTCTTCTATGACTTCATGTAAACGGGTTAATTGCTTGCAAGTCAGGGTTTTACTTTTGACCACGGATAACGCTTCTGGTGCCACTTCTATCTCTGAAATCAGATGAGGAGCTATAGAAAACTCTTTCCAGAAATTAACACCTAAATAAGCCTCTTGTTGCAACCCAGGCGCCAAGTAAAAAGCTATAATTTTGATCATTCCGTTGTAATCAACTGGTGCTTCAATACACCCTACAACTTCCTGCCTAGTACCACAAGCTGTGCTAACAGAACTATTTATCTTTTTAACCCTAGCATTTATTCTCTTAACTAACTCTAGACAATTCTTACCTAGTACACTGACTGAAGCGCCAGAATCCAATAAGCCGAATACTTCTTGTGTACCTATTAGACATCTGCATGAATGCATCCGAATGGGCAAAAGAATCATTCATTATAAAAACCTGTACACCTTTTTTGTGCACAGTTTAAATGGGTGTGAGTGAGTGTTGTATAAATTGTCTGTATCGACAGCTGGTCGTCTCACTCACTCCCTTGCTGTACAGCAGTTAATGAGTACACTAAAACAAGTGTGCAGTTTTTGTTACTGCACCCTTTTTTGGTGTGCAGTAAACTCACTGTACAGTGAGTTTTTATTGATGACGCTTCATACAAAATTTCTATGTTCGAGTGCAAAAACATTATTTTGTTGTTCGTCCGTGGTTGACTTTTTGCACCGTAAATAATAGTCAGAAAATCAGATTGTCTTATCCAAGAAAAATATAGTCAATATAGTTTTTATTTTTATAAATTTATTTCTAAAAATGAATCATTGTACACTTTTCAAAACCAAAACGTTTATATTCGAGTGCAAAACCATTATCTTATTTACTAAATCATCATTGGTTGCAATTTTGCAGCGCTTATTATTAATAAGGTTTTTAGCAACCGAAAAGGCTCTTTCGGATGCTGCGCTACTCGCTGGAACGGCTAAAATTTTGCAGGCAACCTTAAAAAGTTGGGGGAATTGTTGTTTATTGTTTGCCCACCAATTCAGTACATTAAAGTCTGCACTATAAGGAATTTGGACATTTTGAAATGTTCGAATTTCATTGCCTATTATAGAATATGTATTGTTTTCTGTAGGCTGTGCATAGTCAGCGAAAATATCATCTATTTCGGGGTTGCATGGAATATCATTTGGTTCAGTGTTGTTTTTTAAAAACGAATCTATCATAATTTTTTCTAGACCTTTTAATGTTTCTTCCTTCTCTAATTCCGAAAATTGCGATAGCTTATTTGTGGGCGGAAACAAAAAAAGGGCAATGTTATGAAAAATTTTTAAATTACTCTGAACTATATTAATTAAACTTGACTCAAGAGCAAGCTTGCAATTTTTTACAATATCCACATCGTTACCATTAGGCGCTGATATTTTTTTTTAACTTATTGATGTGTGGAATAACAAGGTGTAATGTTGGATAGTTGCTACCCTCAAGCTTCTTGGAACACTCTTCAAAAGGAGCCAGAAGGTTTGCCAATGCGCTTACATCATTTAAATTTATGTTCTGAATTCTAAAAATTTCATTTTTTTCAATTAATATGTTGGATAATTCCATCCAGTTCAACTCGATGGATTTAAACAGGTGGAATATCGTATTCCAACGTGTTGGGCAGTAGCTCTTTAAGGTGGTTTTTAAAAAAAAATTTTGACCTGACTTCTTAAAATACTTCACGAGTTTGCTGCAACGAATCACCATCTTCTCCAATTCTGGCACCGCATCCACAGCTTTGCCAATTACATTGTGAATTAAATGATTGACACAGTTTAAAGTGTTAAGTCTACTAAATGCAGCCTTCATGTTAGCGCCTCGGTCGGTGACTATTATGGGTTCATCCATTAGCAAATCACACCCGAAGTCACGTGGAATGTTTTCGATTTTGCCTTTGATTCTGTCACCTACAAAGTTTTGGTTTTAAAAAATTTATTTCCAAATAATCAATAAAATTTCATAGTTCTTACCGGTACACGATTTTCCTTCCATTGATTTAACTGCAAGCAAGCGATTTTTAAGGGTTCCTTCTGTGACGTAGTGTATCGTCAACGATATGTATGAAATTTTGTAGAAGTCGTCTGTCCATATGTCTGATGTTATGCCGTATCCGAATTTTGTGCCATCCACTATTTCTTTTTTTATTTCGTTAAAATGAAATTCGTAGAGAGCTCCGATGTTCCGTGAAATTGTTGTGGGATGTGGCAATAACGATTCTACATTAATATTTTCCCCGAACTTCGCACCAATAGATATAAAAAATTGGGCCATATTTTTGAGTCCTGAGTCGGCAATAATGTTGAAAGATCGCCCATTCTTAATTGTCCATTCAGTTGCTAACTTAATGCACATTTTTTTTGATTCCACATCTGCATCAACTTCAGGATGGCTGCGCTTACGTGTATTTGCCATTAGGTAGCATTTGTGCTTCACTAAATTCGATGTGCTTTTATCAAATTTATAAACATTTTTGCATGTATTGCACACCACTACATCAGGGTTCTCTATGCCGGCCTCATCGACTATTCGAGAAAAAGTGCCCCAAACTTTGCTCCGGCCTTGATTAGGAGATGGCTTGAGTTCATTTGCCAATAATTTTGCTTTTATGTTAGCTGCGTACTGTTTAAAAAGTGTCACCGCATTTAAGCTATCCAACGATGAACACTGGTTTAACATTAACAATTATGATGAAATACTTGGACCAAGTTGAAAGCGATACATATATACTATAACATACATACACTACCTTGCAAAAGACACTTACAAAGACAAAACATACATATATACATACATTACCTTGCAAAAGACAATTACAAAGGCGAAACGAACACAAATTTCTAGTAAAATAACACATTTTTTAATAAATCAACATGAATAAGTAATATATAATTTTATTTTGACAAAAACTTACACTTTCATTAGCATTTATTGCGCTTGCGTCGTTCTCTTTACCATCCATGTCTACGTCTTGCAAAATCTTAAAGTCAACTGTACCGTTGTAAGACACTACACACAAGCTGTACTCATATTTTTATATGGTGTACAACATGTAGAAACGAGACAAATATTGCACTCACTCACGAAGTGTACTACATTTCTACTGCTCTCACCTAGAGTGAGAACAGTATAATGTTGTACTCGATTCTTCTGCACACTGGAAAATACTGCACAGCAAAAAATCAGTGCAGTATTTTAACAACACTATACTACTGTACCGTACTATGGTGTAGGAAATGAATGCATTCATGCAGATGTCTAGTACCTATGTTAATTCTTACGTAAGGTCTATTATCTCCTTGCTTAAAGTTGGTGATTGATTCTATTTGCTTTCGAAACTCCAATCTTTTCTTATACCTAATTTTACATTGCAAAATCTTATTAGATAATTTTTCTGTATTTAGCTTCTTTTTGAGCGTATGTATCTTACTCAAATCTACATCTTCACTACTCATCGCGCTGCCTAAGTCTGCTGGTTTTTCCCCGAGCGAGCTGTCGACTTTTTCAGCTTGCTCGACTACTTGTTTTCCTGATGCTTTGTACACTTGAGTGAGGTAACATTTTTCTCACCGCACCGGTAACAAAACAGTGTTCTTGTTTCAGAAGGGCAGTCATAAAAAGAATGTCCTATTTGATCACAATTCCAACATTTATATTTGGAAGTGTCGACAGGCTTCCTTACTTTCGTTACACGAAATGCTGCTACTTCTTCCTCCACTTCCTCATCTGATACATCGCTTTCAGCTACGCTCACTTCATTGACCAACTTCCGTGTACCTTGTTGTAAGCGTCGATTGAACTTCTTTTCCAAGAACTTTTCTGCACTACGAGCTTCTTCAAGGAGGTGATCTAAGCTAAAAATGCTCTTTGCAAACAAGAGCCCACCCAAGGATTCCCTTACGTTACCTTTTATGATGTTTACTAGCTTATCATCATTTAATGGTTCCTTTAACCGAGAATTCAAGATCACAACATCAGTATAGAATTCATCAAATGATTCCTTAAACTGTTGTTGCCTGCCGAGTACTCGCAACAATCTCTCGGACTCGCTTTCTGAGGATCCAAATTTTCTAGTTATTGCAACCCTTAAATCTGTGAACGAAACCTCTGGTTCCTGTTTCAGGTAAAACCAATACCATTTCTCTGCTTTGCCTCGTAACAACACATGAAAATCTGCTAACAATCTAGACTCTGAACAGTTGTGCCTTTTCATCAGTGTGGTTACTTTAAACAGAAACTCATGAATATCGTCACTACCATCGTAAGTGATATTCCATTTATCTATGTGTACTCGATCTTGAGCACTAACTGAACTGGACTGCCCGTTATTTAGATTGCGCGATTGATTTCGACTGGATACTCCCTGATCAATCTGCATGTCTAGATGGTTCTTAAAATTATCCAACGACTGCCTAGGACCTCTCTCGCGCATTGTGTCAACTAAATTACGCTGCATATTAGCCAATTCTCTCAACATAGTGTTGTGATTAATGGTAAGGACTCTCTCCAAAACTACTCCTAAATTTTCTTCTTGATTCTCAGCCATGTTGTTTGTGCTAGAACTATTACTCAAAATTCTTGCCTCCAAATTAGGACTTAGACTTAGCGTTCTTCTTCTTCCCTTCTCAGGAACTTCTATTTCGTCATCAATTGTAAGTTCGACCTGGGCTTGTGTATTCTGCGAATTTTTGGTCTGGCGTCGTTTTGTTCTTTTCATGGCCTAACTTTAAACTGATGTAACCAGCTATATATTATTTGCTATTCATAGATTAATTATTGTTATATTCCGGCTTACAATTTTCTTACAATATCTTTCAATTCATACAATTTTTCTGGCATACAGGTGTAACTAACTGGTCTGGTTGCGAGAATACTAGCTAAGGTGGCAATATATTTGTTAAATTTTACTATTTGACAGGACAATGATTGTGCTGCTCACACGGCAACTAAAATTCTGGATTTAACCCAAATCAATAGGACTCATGCTAGCACACAACCTATAATGAGTTGAATCGCTACATTCACGTCTACTATGGTAGAACTGTGATGGACTTATTCAACTAAACAAACAAACTTGCCGCCTATCTGTTGTTGCAATAGAGTGAAAGTGTATGCCACTTCCTTCCCTAGACTTACAACTTCCTTGCGAAAAGGATTTTATACACAAACTGAGCCTGCTATACCTACCATCGCTACAAGCGTAAGCTTTAATACAGCTCACTTACTACTTGGACTAACTCCGGTATACAGACTACAGGACATTTTACAAAAACGAGACATAGTTGCATTTTTAGTCGTTATATAATTTATATAAACAGACTAAATCTGCAACCCTGCCACTTACGTTGGGCGCCATATTAGTTACGGTGAATGTGAATTATAATCGGTAGTCGGGCTTTACAAATTCCTTCACTCATGCTTGACACGTCTGGCTGCATTGCTTAGCTCGCCGGATGGGGAGTGGGATCTTGATGTGAATAGAATTGTTGCCCCTTTGAGCACTACTCAATGATTTCAAACCATAACAAATAACATAAATACATGTCAAGACTTGATGTTGGTTGCCGGATTATCTTAACTAACTATTGCCAAAACTAGACTGCCCAAATAGATGTTATAATAGGGCTGCACGCTTTGCTTTTCCCACCCTATACACTGCTCGCTTGAAGCAACGCCATGACGATCTACACGTGCTACAATTTATAAATCGTCCCTTATTGTCTAGTTAGCCTGCTAGTTGCTCACCATAACCTGTCTCAGTAACACCTGTATGCCAAATAATACGACTTTACCACTTCATGTTCATAATATCAACTTAAAATTTGATTATATTTAATTCATAATTTCCCTTCAATTTCATTTTATATTGTTTCAAAATTTGGTAGATATTAATAACTTAAACTATGAAATTAATCCTCTATATGATATACAAAAGTGCAATAACCTACATGTAAATTTTTATAAATGTTTTACTAATTAGGTTTTAAATTATAAAAGTCTTAACAATTTCTTACTTTGCTTGTCAACACTAAAACATTGCAACTGGCTACCAATACAACTTACTTGAGTTCCTTGAGAGGTTTGTTAATGGGGGGGACGTGGTGCAAGTAATTTTTTTCTGCATGATGATCGTAACGTTGTGTTTAAAGTTGCATGACGATGATGACTTGAGCTCAAACCAGCATGATCTGTTAAATAAAAAAAGAACTTTAGTATAAGTGTACAAACTGAGCAAGTTTACTCAAGTAATTGCATTGGGGCATTGCAGTTGTTCTGGCTTTGACACGATACTAAAGTTATAAAATTTACAAAACAATCTGGCTAAATTCATTTAGTGATCGGAAATTTATCCGAAGCTGCCACTTATTTAACAATATATCTTATGCCATTCAAAAATTTTAATTATTATTATTTTTAAATTAATCACTATATTAAAGTTGTCAAAGTGCAGAAAACTTATAAAATATATAAAAAAAAAACACATGGTCGATCTGTTGTGACTCCAAAACTGTGCTGTTACTGCGCTGGTGTTGCGCTGTTGCTGCGCTGTCGCTGCGTTTGTGTTGTGCTTGCTGCGCGAGTCGCTGCATTTGTGTTGCGGTTAGCTGCGCTGTCCCGTCGCTGTCGCTGCGTTTGTGTTGTGCTTAGCTGCGCAGTCGCTGCATTTGTGTTGCGGTTAGCTGCGCTGTCCCGTCGCTGTCGCTGCGTTTGTGTTGTGCTTAGCTGCGCAGTCGCTGCATTTGTGTTGCGCTTAGCTGCGCTGTCCCGTCGCTGTCGCTGAAGATGATCACGCTTTCCTGGGCATTTTGGCAATCACCACGCTGCTGAGGATCTTCACGAGTTTCCTGTGCCTTTTGCCTTATGCGCTGTTGAAGAACATTAAGCAGGCTCGTCTGCTATCCACTGAAGACGGCTTGTCTAATGATCCCTGTGCGCATTGCCAGCACTCAGCTACAGCTCTGTTAGGCGTGGAGCGTGTTATATGCTCACACACAGCCCAAGCTATCCAGACCGTCAGCGGTCGCCTTGCCAGCGCCGGTGTTAAAATCTGGCACTTTAGCAGTCGATTTTAATTACTTAACACTTTTCGCTAGACCGATATATAAAACGTGTCTGCTTAGTGAGGTTAATTGAATTTTTGCTGCTGTCGTTCGGCACATCCACTTCTTTTGACTTTTTATCGGGAACTCTCTATCACGCTTGTCTAGAATTTTCTGTAGCCCACGCTTCAAGAAAAAGCTCCTTCCTCGAACGGGACTATTCCAAAGCTTTTTACATCTAAGCCTGCCAACCTGCTTAGTTAATATTTACACTGTTCAAGGATGCCACTATGGCAAATTTACATCGCCGCGATCAGCTGTTGTAAATTTTCTCAAACAAGCAAAACCAAACAATTTATAAACAAGGCAGCCGTAACACCACCTTCTTCTCTAAAACATTGCAACTGGCTACCAATACAACTTACTTGAGTTCCTTGAGAGGTTTGTTAATGGGGGGGACGTGGTGCAAGTAATTCTTTACTGAATGATGATCGTAACGTTGTGTTTAAAGTTGCATGACGATGATGACTTGAGCTCAAACCAGCATGATCTGTTAAATAAAAAAGACTTTAGTATAAGTGTACAAACTGAGCAAGTTTACTCAAGTAATTGCATTGGGGCATTGCAGTTGTTCTGGCTTTGACACGATACTAAAGTTATAAAATTTACAAAACAATCTGGCTTAATTCATTTAGTGATCGGAAATTTATCCGAAGCTGCCACTTATTTAACAATATATCTTATGCCATTCAAAAATTTTAATTATTATTATTTTTAAATTAATCACTATATTAAAGTTGTCAAAGTGCAGAAAACTTATAAAATATATAAAAAAAAACACATGGTCGATCTGTTGTGACTCCAAAACTGTGCTGTTACTGCGCTGGTGTTGCGCTGTTGCTGCGCTGTCGCTGCATTTGTGTTGCGCTTAGCTGCGCTGTCCCGTCGCTGTCGCTGCGTTTGTGTTGTCTTAGCTGCGCAGTCGCTGTATTTGTGTTGCGCTTAGCTGCGCTGTCCCTCGCTGTCGCTGCGTTTGTGTTGTGCTTAGCTGCGCAGTCGCTGCATTTGTGTTGCGTTTAGCTGTGCTGTCCCGTCGCTGTCGCTGCGTTTGTGTTGTGTTTAGCTGCGCAGTCGCTGCATTTGTGTTGCGCTTAGCTGCGCTGTCCCGTCGCTGTCGCTGCGTTTGTGTTGTGCTTAGCTGCGCAGTCGCTGTATTTGTGTTGCGCTTAGCTGCGCTGTCCCGTCGCTGTCGCTGCGTTTGTGTTGTGCTTAGCTGCGCAGTCGCTGCATTTGTGTTGCGCTTAGCTGTGCTGTCCCGTCGCTGTCGCTGCGTTTGTGTTGTGTTTAGCTGCGCAGTCGCTGCATTTGTGTTGCGCTTAGCTGCGCTGTCCCGTCGCTGTCGCTGAAGATGATCACGCTTTCCTGGGCATTTTGGCAATCACCACGCTGCTGAGGATCTTCACGAGTTTCCTGTGCCTTTTGCCTTATGCGCTGTTGAAGAACATTAATCAGGCTCGTCTGCTATCCACTGAAGACGGCTTGTCTAATGATCCCTGTGCGCATTGCCAGCACTCAGCTACAGCTCTGTTAGGCGTGGAGCGTGTTATATGCTCACACACAGCCCAAGCTATCCAGACCGTCAGCGGTCGCCTTGCCAGCGCCGGTGTTAAAATCTGGCACTTTAGCAGTCGATTTTAATTACTTAACACTTTTCGCTAGACCGATGTATAAAACGTGTCTGCTTAGTGAGGTTAAAATTGAATTTTTGCTGCTGTCGTTCGGCACATCCACTTCTTTTGACTTTTTATCGGGAACTCTCTATCACGCTTGTCTAGAATTTTCTGTAGCCCACGCTTCAAGAAAAAGCTCTTCCTCGAACGGAACTATTCCAAAGCTTTTACATCTAAGCCTGCCAACCTGCTTAGTTAATATTTACACTGTTCAAGGATGCCACTATGGCAAATTTACATCGCCGCGATCAGCTGTTGTAAATTTTCTCAAACAAGCAAAACCAAACAATTTATAAACAAGGCAGCCGTATCAGTTGTGAAGTAGGCCAATGGCAGGCCTCCCCTCACATTAGTATAGAATATTATTATATAGTATATATAAATGAAGTATATGAAATAGTAAGAGTCAAGAATGAAATATGTTATCACAATGTAATTAGTGCATTAACATCTAGCGTTTAACAGAGATTTAGCATAAGAGCCGAGCAGCCGGGAGAGTGAAGGTCGGGCACGCACTCGTGACCCACGATGTGATCCACAGCGCAAGGTGCGATGACGCTGAGGGCGAGAACAGCGTAGGCAGTCGGCGATCGGAGTTGAAAGTGTCGCGCGTGCCGGCGGCAAAGTGACAGAGTGTGAAGCGGAATACGAACGTGGATAGTACTGCTGACGGCAGAGCGCGCAAGGAGTTATAATAAGTTTGCAGAGTAATCGGGTTTTGGAAATTAGCGTTTAGGTTCAGAGCACTTATAATAAGAAATCGTACGTATAGTCGTTAAGATCATATTCTAAGACTGTGAATCGTTTTGGAGGCGAGAATAAAGCCACGCTAATATTCCCACTAACACCAACGCAAGTTCTTCTTGATTTCTCTTTTCTGTCGGTTTGCAGTGTTCGCCGAATGCGAACACTCACACACGTAAGTATAACGGAGTGATACTCTGACCTCGTCGAGAACGGAGTTTACGCGATCAGTGGCACGTTTGGGCTGCAGTGAATCCAGTGACAAACCACCCTGACACGTAGCCGCACTTGCCCTCAACTTCGCGAAGCGTCTTGCAATATAAATTTCTTGTGACGCGGAGCCTGGCCGGACTCAGCTATACCCCCCGGCCATAGCTTCTTCAAGTGGCGCCCGAGCAGGGACCCAAGCGAAATAGGCGTAGTGCAAGTCGGGAGTAAAAAACCCAAACGCGCTACGAGAAAAGTGTTAAGTTCGACAACCGAGTATACCCGACGATACTCTGGTTACTGCGAAAAAAGAAAACGGCAGAAATCGTGCACAAAATCGTCGTCAAAGTTTCAAGAAGTTGACGACGAAGAAAGACGCACCGATTAGGAAGAACGGGATTCGTGTTCGGGAAAAAAAACGTTTCGAGTTGCAGCTGCGGGCGACAAAGCTGCATAACGGGTCGACGAACGCAGTGCAGCGCGTTTCAAGGGCAACGAAAGCGAAAGCGAAAACGTTTGAGCGCGGCTGCTGGTCGTCGCACAGTGGGACGCGAGTCGAAAAGGTTCAGTGTTAGTGTGTTTGAATAAAGGTGAAATAAATCGATTAAAAAAAAATATATATTTCTAAAATAAATAAAATTAGAAAATATTTTTTTTTTTTTAAATAATAAAATAAATAAAAATCAAAATTTTTTTTTTCGATTAATAAAATAAATAAAAAATAACTGGTGAATAAAATATAGTTTTTGCGTATTAAAACAGACAAAATAATAAATAAATAATAAATAAGCTACAGAAAATGGCAAGTGAACAAAATAAATCAGAGCAGCGATGAGCGACCCCAGTGGCGAGGATGGCGGTCAGAGGCATTGCATGCTCGTGCCGGATCAGGTCTGTAGTTGGGGCATAAAGTTGTAA
>JAEIFL010000246.1:0-158936 GCA_018901835.1 Scaptomyza graminum | reverse complement strand
TAAATTGCAAAGCATAGTATGTCCACAGGGTCAAAAGGGACCGATAAAAAGCAAAATTTAAGCCAGATTTTCTACGTTCCCAACCTGAGCGTCGTCATTCCAGTTCGTCCGCGCCATCTGGGTCGCAAGCTTCTCGTATTCCAGTCAGGGCACCTCCACAAAGTGAAGAGAAGTTAAATCCAATCGTTCGCGTGAAGAAAAATCCATCAGCGTCACCAGCAGCAACGTCATCGCGATTTCCCATCGCGCTTCCGAATAAAAATTCAAAGTCACAATTTCCGAATCGTAGTCCGAAAAAAAGTCAAAGTCACAATTTCCGACTCGTAGTCCGATAAAAACCAGAGCTACCACGAAAAGTTCAACGATGTCCTTGGCGAAGTTTATTTCCGTTACGGACAAACTGATCCAGTTTGAGTCCCGTGTAAATGCTCCCGCATCCGACGAAGATAATATTTTTACCTTCGAAATTCGCCGTGATCGCTTACAAGTCTTTTGGGATAAGATTGAGACTGAGTATGAAATCTGTTCCAAGGCACTCACACAAGAAGAGAAGACTGATGATTTTGCTGCAATGGAG
Organism: Scaptomyza graminum; assembly: GCA_018901835.1. Classification (NCBI taxonomy): domain Eukaryota; kingdom Metazoa; phylum Arthropoda; class Insecta; order Diptera; family Drosophilidae; genus Scaptomyza; species Scaptomyza graminum. Next base: position 158,359 of record JAEIFL010000246.1, on the reverse strand, counting down.
GCGAAATATGAGCACTCCTACACCGTGTATGAAAGGTGTCTTTCACGCCTGAAGGGGGCGATAAAGGGTGTGTCCGCATCTGAAAAGGTTGAAATACCCACTCCTCTGCCCTTCTCCGGGGGCTGTCGCCTCCCTCTATCTGCGTTGGCCCACGTTCCGGGACCTTTTTACTGCAATATATGTCGACAATCCTAGGTTGACTCCGGTTGAAAAATTGTTCCATTTAAACTCAAAGACTGCAGGTGAGGCCAATGAGATAATCGCCAAATTCCCGCTTACCAACGATGGGTTTGCGACTGCGTGGGCAGCACTTTGCGAGCGCTTCGAGAATAAGAGGCTGCTTGTCACTAGCCAACTTAAAATTCTGTTTAACCTGTCCCCGGTTAACCACGAATCTGGTGCAGCAATCAAGGAGCTCCAAAGTACCATCCAACGATGCTTGACGGCGCTTGAGCATTCCGATATCGACGCGTCTTCCCCGTTCGCAGATTGTATTCTAGTCTTTCTGTGTTCGTCAAAGCTGCCAAAACTCACACTTTCCCTATGGGAACAATCATTGTCGAACAAATCCGAAATTCCAGCTTGGAAAGATTTAAGCGCGTTCCTAAACGAACGTTATCGTACGCTCGAAGCTATTGAAGATGTGAAATCTACTTCCACTTCACAAAACTCTTCTGCTTCCAGTTCCAATTCCCGTACTACCCAAGGCCTGAAGAGGGTAAATTCATTCGAGGCCCAAGTTAATTCAAAGAGCAAGACGTGTGACCTGTGTTCCAAAGAAAACCATCCGATCAGGCTATGCACACGCTTCCTTCTAATGCCCGTTAGTGAGCGGGCGGCTTATATCAAGCAGAAAAAACTCTGCCTTAACTGTTTCGCAAGAGGTCACCAGTTACGAGAGTGCACCAGTGCGCACAGTTGCTTTACGTGCAAGGGTCGCCACAACACTCTTCTTCATCGAGGTGATTCTGCTCAGGGAGATTCCTCCCATTCCAATGCCAATTCCAATTCAACTATACAGTCCGCTAACCAACATTCTAATGCAAATTCCCACAATATACAGTCCACTATCCTGCAACCAGCAGCAAATCTCCAAACGTATTTTGCTGCTAACGAACAGAGTGTCCTACTCGGCACCGCGGTCATTAACGTATGCCATCGAGGAGCTACGTATACCGCTCGAGCCCTAATCGATTCAGGCTCAGAGGCTACATTCATCTCTGAGCGATTATTCCAACAGATAAAGCTGCCATTCGAATCCGTGCAAGCTCAAGTTTCTGGGCTAAATCAGACAGTTGCAGCCCAAGCTCAAAAGTTATGCCATTTTACAATAGGCGCTTCTACGAAACCAAGACTTCATATAGAAGCTTCGGCGTTCGTTCTTCCTCAGTTGGCCGGAAACGTGCCCGCCATATCGGTTCCGAAAAGTTCCCTGAGGAACCTCCCAGCCATTGAGCTGGCCGATCCGACTTTCCATCAGAGTTCACCGATTGACGTTCTTATTGGCGCGGATATCCTTCCGTCTGTCATGTTAAGCGGCTCTCTTCCTAACCTTTGCGGTTCGCTCCTTGGGCAAGAAACCATTTTTGGCTGGATTCTCACCGGCCCACTTTCAAAGATTGTGCCGAAGTCAATTTCATCTTTCTCCGCAAGAATTTCGACCAACGAAGGGATGCAGCTAGACCATCGCAGTTCCAAATTTTGGGCGGTGAAGGATGCTCCAGTGCCGCAGACCCGAAACCTAAGCATCTCCCAAATCTCCACACCGTGTGACCAAGCGTCCTGTGCTGTCAAAACAAACTCTATGTTATCTGTCAATTTCATACAACCAGACACATACTTATATGATTCTTTTCATTTCCGGAATTTTTCTTCTAGCGACAAGATGCCGTCGCACAAGTTCACGCAGTACGACCGCCCCATCGGCACAAACTCCTTTCGGTGCAGGATGTGCCGAGGAATCCATGCATTGAGGAAATGCCACCGTTTTTTGCAGCTCACGGCTGAAAAGCGACTCCGGGCAGTACTTATTAATAAGTACTGCCCCAACTGCCTGGCTCACCAGCACTCCGGGCAATCCTGCCGCAGCGCTGGCACTTGCAAGGTCTGTCATAAGGACCACCACACCCTGTTGCACATCCACGAGGCCCGCAGAAACAGTCGCCCATCCACAGGGCGTGAGCGATCAGCTTCGCCCCGGGCCACTAGACCCCCCTAAGCGGTCTCCAAACCCTCGTCGCCAACCGTCGCCAGCACTTCCTGGGCCCATCCAAACATCGCTGACTTCCATACTGCAGCACAATGCTGTGAGCGTCCTGCCAACAGCCGTTGTCAAGCTTGACACTGGGCTGAAGATTTTCGATGTCCGGGTAATGATTGACCCGTGCAGCTCCACCAGCCGTATCAACACGTCCCTGGCAACGGCTCTTGGGCTATCCGTCACCCGTGTTGGTGCAGAAGGTGTCTGCACGGCTCTCCTGCGATCAGGGATGACCGATTTTCGCCGTGAAGTCATTCTCCATGTGGACCACGATTTTGGCATTCGTACGCCAGTCAGGCCGATCATCGCTGATGCTGAGCACTTCAAGAGCATTGTTCTGGCCGACGAACGCTGGTTTCACCCCTTTACGGTGTGCGTGACGCTCGGAGCGGATGTGTATCCTCACATCATTCTCAATGGCGTCTTCCCGAGCACCAATAACTATCCAATGGCCCAGCATTCCGTCTTTGGCTGGATTCTGTCCGGGACCTGCGGCCAGTAGCTCCATTGCAATTCATTGCAAGGGGGGGAGGATGTTGATGCCAGATTTATGTGTGGCCGGCATCTAACCGACCCAGAACCATGAATCATAAATTCTTTGATGCTCATGTTTCTTAAGCTAAGATATAACTGTAATATGTGGTTTGCTCTCATTATGTTAATGTAACATAGCATCCACATAGGCTTAACATCCAAGCACTATGCTCATGTCTTAGCTTCCTCCTTTAACATTCGTGAATAAACCCTCCTACGCACCAGAAGTGTCAATTCGGCTTCACATATATATACTTTCCACACACATATAATATAATAATATAACATATATAACATATTGTACATACAACACTACATTTGAACGAACACTACAAATCCAACAAGAAGTTGGTCAGCTACAATAAACGACATAATACAGCACACCACCTCGATCGTCATTATTACTCATCTTTTGGATCCTCCGCCACAATCACTCAGGTTTAAATTGATTATATATCACAATATTTGCAAAATAAGCAGCCCAGAGCGGACTATAAAGAACTGCTTCAACTTGTTTTGATATTTCTTGGTCATAATATTCCACAATACAAGTTTAAGGCACCTGGTGCATTTCATCATGCACGGTGGATGGCTAAGGCTATATATTGCTTGAAAATCTACTTATTTAAAGATGACCGTATTGATGAGCAGATTATATATATATGCCCAAATATTGTCTAGCTCTCTCCGTTCAAAAGTTATTTGAATTTGAGTTTTATTTTTGATTTTTATTATAAAACTCAACAAATAATTTTTATTTTTAATTTTTAAAATAAAAATCACAAATAAAAATTATGATTTAATTTGAATATAAAAATCATAAAATAATAATTATTTTCTATTTTTATTATAAAAATTAAATTTAATAATTAAATTTACTTTAAAAATTAAAAATTGGAAATAAAAGTTTATCGTGTTTCCGAGTATGCCATACAAAAATAACATACTTGTGTGTTTCACACTCATCATGGAGGCTTTTATGGTCTTCGATTTTTTTCAATTCATAATTATTATTTGCGGTATATCTACTATATATTGCTTGAAAATCTACTTATTTAAAGATGAGTTTTCTTTAACCTATGTTGAAAGTGCATCAATTCGCGAAATATGTATTTTCATTTGCCTAATTTACATAACACCTTGGATAACAGCACCAATTGCCGCCAAAGCTCCAAAACAAAATCTGGATTTCATAAAAAATTTATTGAATTATCAGAATCAGAAGATTGCTAAAGAGGCTTTACGTAAATTTTCAAATCATTTGTGGTTTCTATCGCCTAAAGCTGTAGCACTAGCATTTTTTGACTCTGAAGTAACGGCTGAAATGAAATCTAAAATGGTTAAGAGATTATCTTTCGAATCAGAACATTGTAGCAAAAGGTTGATAGTAGTGGATATGACTCAATTAGGAACAAAAAACATCGACGACCTCGTCACACACTGAAGTTTTTCGAGAGATTTGCAATCGATTCGGTCTTCCTGCAAAAAGATCCTCTGCAATGGGAGAGTGAAGAAAGCTACCAAAGAGGTTGCGAAATTGTAAGGCATTTGAACGTGATAAATGACACAGCTGAGCGCAGCGTGAAACTTATGGAGGAATATAACAACACTTTATCACACAACGAGGAAGAAAAGCAGGCCATACTCAAAATTGTTGCAGACTATAGAAAAATGTATAGCAGTACAACAAAATCAGCTTTAATCCAATAATTATTTGAGAATTTATTATTTAAATTATGTCATACATAATAATTAAAACAATTTTTTCATATTAAAATAATGCAATTTATATGCAAAATTAAATTTAATAAAAAAAAAAAAAAAAAAAAAAAAAAATTGGTGCCACGCCCACTTTGGATTAAATTAGGGCATAACTATAATAAATCATTCAAAATAAAAATAAATTTTAACTATAATAATAGCATTACTGGTTAATCACAGTCCACATATGGCAAATACACTGTTGTTCACATTTAGAGGGCGTGTGCCACGCCTTCAAATTGAGTAATCAGCTTCAGACTTTGGGGGGTGTTTATTGATAATATTTAGAAAATTTTCTGCCCCAGTGATGCCATATATAAGTACTTGAAAAAAAAATTCCCATACAAATCATGACCACTCTAATGTATATATGTGTCTATGATTATTTTCAATGATTTTTACCTTCTAAACACAACTGCATTTACAGAATTTAAATAAATTGATCGTGCACAAAAATATTCCACATTTTATACTCATTTTTGGCAAAAGACGCACTTTTACGAGTATTTTCCCATAAGGGCAGTCTAGGGCTTAGCACCGGTTAAGTGTATAAAAAAGTATCACCGGAGACAAGGTTTAACGCATTTTACACTCCCAAACCCTACAGATAAGTGCTCTTCTTGCAATTAAATCTGCACTCCAATTAGCGTCTGAAAAGAGGATTTTAGGAGGATTTGAATGGAAGGGTGAAAGCACTTATTTCAGTGTCAGAAAAGAGTCAGAAAAGCCTCCGAAATCTTCCACTTATAAGAACGACCGTTTTCATAGAAAAAAAAGCTCATTCCGGACTCTTTTTCGTACACATTATGATGATAAATGCTCATAAGAAAGGATCAGAAAACCATCCGAAAACGCACATATTACTTGCTGGGAGAGCGCGCGCGTTGCTCTTATGATAATTAGATAATTTCAAATCTCGCTCCGAATCAAGGTATACTTAAGATGGTAGCCGCACTCTTTTTCGCCTTAAAATGTGTACAAAGAATGAAAAAGCGAGAGCGAGAGAGAAAGGAATATCTGGCTTGCCCCAACACAATAATATGTTAGAGTGCATGCATTTGTATATTCATATGTGTGTGTTAAAAAATTCGTCCGCGGAAATGCCTCGCACACAACGTTCAGCTCGAGACTGAAGTATAAGGCGAAAAAAAGAGGGCGACAGGCCGTGTTATGCTACCTTGTAATTATAATAAATCAAATAACGCTGCCATTTGATTGTGCGCGTGTATAAGTGCACACGTGTGCTCAGCAGTTAGAACTGCTTAACTAACCAGTGCTAAACGAACCTGTTAAAAGCTGTTGTGTACAAACCTTGTGTTAAGCTTTTGTCTGACACAATAAGCGGTGCAAAGTTTGGTTCATTGCCAGGATAAACTGAAAGGAAAGGCAGTGCTATAAGCAGTGCGAAGTTTGTCTTTTAGGCAACAGCTGGCGGTAGAGCATTTTTCTAATTTCTGCCTGTTAGAGAGCGCCACTGCTTAACCACGATGGACGCACGTGGTGTCATTAGCGAGCTGAGTGAGATGGCGCACCCATAAGAAGCGGAAAGCCTTAAAAGCCAGGAAGGAGAGTGCAAGGCTCTCCGAGTCTGACGAGGGATTGGCGAGCAAGTACGCCGCCATGGATGCCGGTGCAGTTGCTGCCACCACCGCTTCCTCTGCTGCCACCCCCACCAGCGCTACCGATGCCCAGGCTGGACACGCTGAACACGCTGATACTGGCACCCCCGCTGACCCCGCCACCCCCGCTGCACCCACACCAGCCCGCACTACTGCCAAAGTTGGTCCTACTGATGGTACCATGCTGCGCTGCCACCGGGACGGACTCAACGCTGCGTGAGCTCGCCACTATTCAGCGCGCAGTTAAAGAAGCTGTGCTGTATGCAGGGCTGGAGCCAGCTACAGCCATGCTGATTTTTGATGCGGCTGCCAAGTATGACGCACTCGTCGCCAAGCTTGCGGTGCAAAATGCAGTTCTCGAGGGACAGAGAAAAATGACGAGCTCTGCTCCAGCTTCGCAGTCGCGGGCTACCACGGTCTTTGCGACTCCAGCCGCTTTGGCTCCGGTTGCCGCTGCACGGGGTAAGAAGCCGGTGGAGACTTGGTCGGCTGCCGTCACCAGCCGCGACGCCAACTTATCGGGCAAACAAGTTGCCGATAAAATCAGGACGGAAGTTGCACCTTCGCTTGGCGTCCGCGTACATGAGGTGCGTGAGCTGAAGCGTGGTGGTGCAGTAATTCGCACACCATCGGCTAGCGAGATGAAGAGGGTCGTGGCAAACACTAAGTTGGATGAGGTTGGACTTAGTGTGACAAAATACAAGGGAATCTGCCCAAAAGTGACAATCGTGGACGTCGACACCAGCATTACGCTGGAGTTGTTTATGGAGGAATTGTATAACAACAACTTTAAGGACGAGCTCAGCCCTGCTGCCTTCAAGAAAGCGGTCCATTTGGGTACCAAGCCGTGGTCCGTCACCGATGGTGCCAGGATTAACTTGACGCTTGAGGTAGACGAGAAAGCGCTGGCGATACTTGACAAGACTGGACGGGTCTACATCAAGTGGTTTTCATTCCGTTGCCGGTCGCTTGTCCGTACCTATGCATGTCATAGGTGCGTCGGATTCGACCACAAAATTTCCGACTGCCGTTTCAAGAGTGATGTCTGCCGTCAGTGTGGCCAGTCCGGTAACAAATCAGCGAGGTGCACCAACCCGGTGGACTGCCGGAACTGCAGTTTCAAGGGGCTCCCTTCGGGGCATTATTTGCTCTCGGAAAGGTGTCCGATATACGGTGCAGTGCTAGCGAGGGTGCAAGCTAGACATTAATGTTCAGCTTCATCCAAGCGAACTGTGGCCGTGGCCGAGCTACCAACATCGAGCTCGGAGCCCGCATGCGGGAATCTGGCCACGGATTTGCTATTGTCCAGGAGCCCTACGCTGACGCGGCTGGAAGGATTACGGGCTTCCCTGCGGGTATGCGTGTTTTCGCCGATAAGCGTTTGAAGGCCGCAATTGTCGTGAACGACCCAGATGCCATCTGCATAACGACTTTGGCGTATACGTGAGTGTCACTGGAAAATTTGGATCGTTTTTCCTGACCTCCGTATACTGCCAATTTAAAACCAACTGGAGCCGTACCTTAGGTACCTGGATGCGGTGCTACTGCAAGCCAGTAGCATTCCTGCCATCATCGGACTCGACGCAAATGCCGTATCCCCCTTATGGTTCAGCAAGCTGTCGGAGCTTTCTCGAGGGACTCTGAACCATGAGCGCGGTGCGCTGCTTGCGGACTGGATCCTTGGAAATCGAGCCCGGGTATTTAACGTGGCCAGTGGTGTGTACACGTTCGATAATCGCAGAGCGCAAAGCGATAGCGACGTGATAATCGTCAATGAAGCAGCGTCTTTGTGGGCTACATATGACTGGAGAGTGGACGAGTGGGACGTTAGTGATCACAACATCATTATTTTCGTTTAATTTTTCAATAAACTATTAAAAATCGTCAACAAACAAAAAATTTGACATTCGATACAAAGCTGTCCAGCTTGAACATTCAGCGTGTCACACTCATGTATTTGCATTCGCATACATGCGTTTGTCCTTGTCTAGCACATATATTTTTCAAGCGCATAAAATGTAACGGAACTTTTTGCTCATGACAAAAATATTGCGCATACATAACGAGGGCTTGAGAAAATAGAGAAAAAAAGAGAAAAACTAAATGTGGTACTTGCACAAGATTTGATCAAGCACGCCATATTTTTTGTTTGTTGATTGAATTTAGTAGTTTATTGACAATGAACATGTAGGGGGGCTTCGCAGTAGTTTTGGAGTAGCTTCTTTGTATTAATACTTAATTGATTGAAAACACATGCGGTTTTTTAATATTAAACTTCACAACTTTATTTGACTTGACTTCTATGTTACACTTGTAAATCGCAACTGACCACAGCCGCTTAAGCAAAAGCGAAGGCAAGGGTGCCATCGGCTAGAAAGCTCGGCTTGTGGTGAGTTTTTCTAGCCGAGGCAGCAGTGCTGCGCAGTTAGCGGAAATGCAGCTGTTTGGCATAAACATACTCCCCCCCTTTGCAAGGATTGCAAAATTGAGACTGAAGGGGGATCGGAAATTATGCCGGGATGAACGCTGGAATTAAGCCGGACACGATCCCGAGAGCATCCAACCAAATATGGTGTTTTGTGCCACCGGAAGGCCACTCTGGCCGGGAATGAGTCCTGGTACCAAGAGCTCCTGGTATAGGTCAGCTCCTAGCACCAGAGACACAGGCTTTGGACGAAACCAAGTTACGTCAGATGGCACAATGTCGGCGAAGTGTGCCTGGACGCTCTTTGGGATCGTTTTAGCTGGCGTTGACATGTCGGCGCCCTCTTCTACCTTTAAGACCGCCTCCCTCATGAAGGTGGCCGCTTTGTTGTGGAGGAACACCGTGCAGGCCTCATCCGCACCGACGCTGGTGACGGAAAGACCGAAGCCTCTTGCCAGTGAAGCGCCGATGCGGCTTATCGGACTACACGGGTCCACGAGTGCGGCCAACTCGAACGATGTCGTTCCGTTGTTAAGAAAGAGGGAGACGGTGGGCAGGAGCGTGATCCATTTGAATTCCAGCAGCGACACCAACGACGTTGACATCGCCGGCTGGCGACTCTCCGTTGGTGTGGCGATTCGCTCCCTGGATATTGACAAACGACGTTGGATTGCGCTTGGGGTACTGGGAGTGGATGCCGCTGGTCGGGGTGACTCGGAGAGGTGGAGCAGCGTGTGATGGTCCCCCTTGCACTTCCGACATTTGTCTTTGCTCCTGCACGTGTCTCCGGAATGCTGATGGGCTAAACAATTTGCGCAATATTTATTTATGAGCACGGCCCGAAGCCGTTTGTCGCCCGGCAGCCGCAGAAATCTTTTGCATTTTCGCAGTGGATGGATTCCACTGCAAACACGGCAGCGAAAGGACTGCACCCCACGTGCCCGCCGTGACTCCAACATCTGTGCCTTTCTGGGTGCCATTCTGTGTAATGAGAAAAAAGATAAGAAAGAGAAAATGTACTCGAATTCTCACCATGGACGCTAAACACAGATGGGGAGTACGAGGAAACGCGTTAGGAACTGGGAACGGAAGTGTCCATCGGGAGTAGGAGTAATTTAGCAGCTGGTCGCTTTACAACTCCTTGACTGGTGAGGACGTCCACCACTCGGACTTTATTGTCCGAACCAGGATAGGTGAGCCTGACACGACCTAGCCGCCACTCTTTGGCGGGGAGATTATCTTCCTTTATGATAACCATGTCGTCAATTTGAAGATCCCGTGTCGGGGACTGCCATTTGTTGCGCTTGTGGAGCTCCTTTAGATATTCTTCTTTCCAGCGTTTGCAAAATTGCTGATTTAACGCCTTCAAACGTTGCCATCGGTTAATGATAGACGATGCCGATTCGTCGATTTCTGGCTCGGATATGGAAAGAAGAGGGCCACCCGTGAGGAAATGACCAGGGGTAAGCGCTAGAAGATCGCTAGGATCCTCTGACATAGGTGAGATGGGCCTGGAATTAAGACACGCTTCAACCTTGGATAAGAGCGTAGAGAGTTCTTCAAACGTGTACTTTGTGGCCGACGTGGATTTGTAGAACAGGGCCTTGAAGCTTTTAACCCCTGCTTCCCAGAGCCCTCCCATGTGCGGTGCACTCGGCGGATTGAAATGCCAGGATAGGCCGGTTTGGGTGTAGTTTGCCAAGATGGCGGTTTTGGAGACTGCTACGAAATCTCGTGACATTATTCTTGAAGCTCCAACAAAGTTCTTCCCGTTGTCGGAGTATAAGTGACGTGGACACCCGCGTCGGGATGCAAATCTTGAGAAGGCCGCAAGAAACTTTTCGGACGTTAAATCACTGGTAGCTTCAAGATGGATCGCTCGTGTACTAAAACATACAAAAACGCACACGTACCCCTTAGTTATAAGGCAAGCCCTGCCTGTATAATTTTTTATGTCAAAGGGGCCCGCGAAATCCATACCCGTGTGAGTGAATGGCCTGGAGAAAGTGGCTCTATCAACGGGCAAGTCTCCCATAAGTTGTGTTTGGAGTTTTTTGCGGTGAATCACGCATACCTTGCAGGAGCTAATCACGGATTTGATTAGGTTCCTGAGCTTTGGAATCCAGTATTTGGACCGGACAAGGCGCATGGTTAGTTGGTTCCCACCATGAAGCGATATACGATGGGTAAATTGCACCAAAAGGCGCGAAAATCTGACTTCATATGGAAGGAGAATCGGATGGCGCTCGTCGTATGTCAGAGCCTCGGAATGACCCAGTCTTCCACATGCTCTCATAACTCCTTTTTGGTCAAGATATGGATTCAGGTTGAAGATGCTGCTTGACCTTGGAATCTGCTTCTTTTGGAGAAGACAGCAGTGTTCTTGGGAATACCCTGATTGCTGCGTGAGGATTGTCAGCCTTTCTTGGGAGTCGCTCAATTCCTTGCTGCTAAGCTCATTCGGGAAGGAAACCGCTTTTCCCCTGCTGCGCTGAATGAACCTGAGGATGAAGGCCATGACTCGGAGTGCTCTATGGAAACTAGAAAAACGATCAAGGAAATCGAAAGATGCGGGCTTCTGTGTCATATTGCATTTGACTGCACGTTGTTCGACAGTGGTGTCATTCGCGATTTCGACTGGAGTTGGCCACTGATCTCTGGGCTGAGACAACCACTCTGGGCCCTTCCACCACAAGGTACTGTTGATCAGCTCGTTGGGTGAAACGCCTCTACTAGCCAAATCCGCTGGGTTTTGCTCGGAGCACACATGAGACCATTTTCTGATGTCAACGGACTGCGTGATTTTTGCCACTCTGTTGGCCACAAACGTGGTCCAGTTGCAAGGAGGTTTGCTCAACCATGCCAGCACAATGGTGGAATCTGTCCAATAGTATGTGTCATACTTATTGGCAGGTAACTGTGGAAGCAGTACTGACGCCAATTCTGACAAAAGTACAGCTCCGCACAGTTCTAATCGCGGCACGGATATGGTTTTGACTGGAGCCACTCTAGTTTTGGCAGTGACAAGGAACACCGACACACCATTGTGATCCTCAACACGGGCGTACAAAGCGGCGCCATAAGCACGCTGCGACGCGTCACAAAACCCATGAAATTCAAGCTTGGATCGATCATGGAAGGTGATCCATCTCGGAATTCGAATTCCACTGACATCTGGATACGTTTGGAGGAAATTCTGCCATCTTTGGACAAGATCGGTAGGCAATGATTCATCCCATCCGAGATCTTGGAGCCAAATCTCCTGAATAAAGATTTTGGCACGAACAATGAAAGGTGCAAGCCACCCAGCGGGATCAAACAGCTTCGCTGTCTGAGAAAGGACTTCTCGCTTAGTGAAACTCTCCTTTGAAGGTAGAGGAGCTGGAGTAAAGAAGAATTCATCTGTGGTGGCTTGCCACCGGATACCTAACGTCTTCGCTGTACTCGCATCCTCAATTTCCAAGAAATCTTCGCACAATAGGTGATCTTTTGGGATGTCACTCAAAACTTCTTTCGAATTCGATGTCCATTTCCGGATAGGAAACCCAGCGCTTTCGAGAGCGGATCGTAGTTCCGAAATGGCTACTACGGCTTGTTGCTTGGAATGGGCTCCGGCCAGAACATCATCGACATACATGTAATTGTCTATTATGTCACTTGCAAGCGGATATTCGGTCTTTACATCTACAGCGAGCTGCTGTAGCACCCGAATGGCAAGAAATGGAGCGCAATTGACACCGAAAGTGACTGTGTTTAACTCATAGTCACAGAGATTTTCGTGATTATCGCGAAAAAGAATTCTCTGGAAAGGGGTGTGTTCTGGATGAACAAGTATCTGTCGATACATTTTAGTTATGTCAGCATTGAAAACATATCGAAAGAAACGCCACTTAAGAATTTGAACGGTCAAGTCGGACTGCAGAATAGGCCCCGGGTGAAGGACATCATTTAAACTACGACCGTTCGAAGAGGGATTGGAAGCGTTAAACACGACGCGGACCTTTGTGGTGGTGCTGTCGGGTTTGAAAACTGCATGGTGAGGCAAATAGAAATTGGTCCCTGTTTCGCTCGGACTGACTTGCCGCATGTGGCCTAAGTCCAAATACTCTTGAATAACGGAGTCATATTGCTCCTTGAGGGACAGGTCTCTCTTCAGACGGCTCTCATTCCTTAGAAATTGAGCGAGCGCCATGGATCTCGAGTGACCTACTTTGTAGTGACCTTGATCGCGAAATGGAAGCGTCACTACATATCTGCCCTGCTCATTTCTTGTGGTCGTTTCGACAAAGTTCTTCTCACAAAAGGAATCAGCCTCTTTAACCGGTCTAGTTGGTAGATCCTCCACCTCCCAAAATTTTGTGAGAAGATGCTCTAATCGCGACGCGGACGTCACAGAAACGCGAGTAGAAAAGGACGAGATTGAATCGGGTGTGGCCTTTGATATCGGGCCGGTTAGTATCCAGCCAAAGACCGTCTCTTGCCCCAAAAGACTGCCACAGACATTAGGACGAGAAGCACCCAGGAAAATGGACGGAAGGATATCCGCCCCTAAAAGCACATCTATTTGTGAACTTTGGAAGAATAACGGATCTGCCAATTGGAAGTTTGGTAGATCCTTTAGTAAGGTAGGAGGAAGTGAGTATGACGGCAAATTTCCCGACAACTCTGGAAGAACATATGCTGAAACTTCAATTTGAAGTCTAGGCCTTATAGGAGACCCAACATGGAAATGGCATAGCTTCCGGGGTTGGGCTGCAACGGCTTGATTGAGCCCTGAAACATTGACTTCAACCTTTTGGAAAGGCATTTTGATTTTGTCAAACAATCTCTTTGAAATGAAAGTGGCTTCCGAGCCTGAATCTATCAGCGCTCTTGCCGTGAATTTAGTGCCCAGATGGACAACATTTATCAGAGCAGTACTTAAAAGCACACCACGCGTATCAGTCGCAAAATAATTTTGAACGGTGGGTTGGTTCGAAGTGGACTGTATTTGAACTTGATTATTATTTTGCGTTTGAGGAACTGAACTAGCGGACACTGAAGGAGAGCTGCCTTTATGCAAAAGCGTGTTATGGCGGCCCTTGCACGTGAAGCAGTTGTGAGCACTCGTGCAGTCTTTCAGTTGGTGGTTCTTTGCAAAACAATTCCAACATAGACTCCGCTGTTTCACGAGGTTGGCTCTTTCGGGCACTGACATCTGTATGAATTTAGGACACAAGCGGATTGGGTGGTTTTCTTTGCCACATACATTGCAAGTTTTTCCCTTGGAGTGTACCTTAGTCTCGAATGTTTGAACATTCCTAGCCGACGCTTGAGGCTTGCTAGGCCTAGGCTGGGTTTGAACGCTGGAGCTAGGCTTAATATCTTCGATCGCTTCCAGCGTCCTATAGCGCTCACCAAGGAAACTGTTTAGATCCTCCCACCTAGGAATTGCTGCTTTGTCTGAAAGGGACTGTTCCCACAGAGACAATGTGCTCTTTGGTAATTTGGAAGAGCATAGGAATACCAGGAGGCAATCCCAGTTATCAGTCGACACATCGGAATGCTCCAGGGCTGTGAGACAACTCTGAATGGAGGTCTGAATCTCTTTCAGGGCGGAACCAGTTTCTGCATTGACTGTCGGCAAATTAAAAAGGATTTTGAGCTGACTGTTAACCAGGAGCCTCTTGTTTTGGAAACGCTCATATAATGCCTGCCATGCGGAGGTAAAACCGTCATGGGTGAGCGGAGACTTGGAAACAATTGCCTTAGCTTCACCTCCAGTTTTCGAGTTGAGGTGAAACAATTTCTCGACTGGAGTTAATCGAGGGTTGTCAATGTAGATAGCCGTAAATAGGTCTCGGAAGGTTGGCCATTTTAAATAGTCACCAAAAAAAACTTCTGTATCTACAGGCGGGAGACTACAGCCCCGAGAAACAGACGCTATTGGAACGGCGGACTGCCTATTGATGGAGCTACGCATTTCAATCTGTTCACACAACTGCGCTGTGCACCGCTCGTATACGGAGTAGCAATGGTCGTATGTTGATGTTAACGAATTAGCATCGCTACTCGTGGAACCTTGGCTAAGTGCCCTAGAGCTGGTCTCGTATTCTTTTTCTACCTTTTCCCACAAAACCTTTACATGGTCGCGTCGGACTTGGAGCGTGTAAAGTGATGGTTCTGTAGTTGCCGGTTGACCAATTCTTGTTTCGAATTGGGTCAGCTTATCGGAAGCGGAGATGAAACCGGACATTGCCATGCTTGTTTGGGAAATTAGTTTGGTAGCGGCCCGAGTGGCTATTTGCTTCAAACTTGAAATAGGTGGTTTGGCAGTCTCGATCTTGGGTTTCGGCGTAATGGCAGTGTAGGGTTTCTTCACTGGAAGATTTGGTGAGGGAACTAAACTTCTTCTTAGGTTCTTCACGGGTGGAACGTTCAGCTGTTTTTTCTCTCCTTGATCTGGCCTTGCCGGCATTAGTGAACTTGATAATAATAATTTATAAAAGAATATTTATAAATTATTTGGAATACTTCATACACTTGGAACGAAATGGAATCGGAACGTAGACAAAAAATTTGTAAAAGAATATTTACAAATAAACCTCGATGAATGGACTTATAATTTATAAAAGAATATTTATAAATTATTAGGAATATTAAACTCGTTTGGAACGAACTGGAATCGGACCGGGAGAAAAAATAAAATTGCAAATGAATATTTACGATTCACACTGGACTTGAGAATAATTTATAAAAGAAAATTTATGAATTAACTGGAGTATTCCATTCTCTAGGAACGAAATGGAATTGGAACGTAGACAAAAAATTTGTAAAAGAATATTTACAAATAAAACTTCGATGAATGGACTTATAATTTATAAAAGAATTTTTTTATAAATTATTAGGAATATTAAACTCGTTTGGAACGAACTGGAATCGGACCGGGAGAAAAAAAATTAAAGAATATTTACGATCACGACAGAATAATTTATAAAAGAATATTTATAAATTATTTGGAATACTTCATACACTTGGAACGAAATGGAATCGGAACGGGAGAAAATAAAATTGCAAATGGATATTTACGATTCACACCCGACACTGGACTTGAGAATAATTTATAAAATAATATTTATAAATTATTTGGATTATTCCACACGGACTCTCAGACGGGCACAAAATATATCGGATCACACACGTTAGCGCCTCTTTTGGTTTTTCTTTACTTTATGTCGATACACTTTGCTAGTTCAAAGGAGCGGAACTAGTAAAGCTTACAAGTGCATATGTTTTGTTTATGTTGTATTTGTATGTTATGCCGGCATTTGGATAATTTGTTCTTTATTAATTTTAATCTCTTTGTGTGTTCGGCCAGTGTTTTGTTTTATATTTGTTTATTTTATATGTTATATTGCACTATGTATTATGGATTGTAATAAAGCGCCGGCAACTTGACAGGTGTTGGAAATAATTCACTTGCAAGTGCGGCTTTTAATATGTTGAAATGTGTATTATATTATTGTTTAAATGGATGATGGAGTGATATAATATGAAAAATATATATGTATGTGTGTGGAATGTATGATATAATAAAGTATGTTGGAGAGCTTCGTGTTCTGTATGAATTTTTGTATATATGTACATACATATGTACATACAAACACGTACGCTTGCGCGCTCAAAAGTGCCGATCAACTGGTCGCGTTTTTTTTTTTTTTTTGTGATTATGTATGTTGCTGGTACGTATGTATGTATGTCGGATGAATAAATGTATAAAGCAGAACGGAGCTTAGCTGCGAGCAGGTATGTATGTACGTATGTACATACATATAGGAGATTAATTAAATCGCGCAGACAGACTTTCGCATATTATGTTCAGCCGCTCGGACTATTGTTTTAAGTGGTCTAATAAAGACAGCGGAACCCAAAACGAATGATTTTGATTTTCACTTGAATAAACTTTGGCGGATAGAACAAATATGGCGGACAGTGTGGTTATGTTACTGCGTATTTTGTACTTATCTTTTGGCTTCTTCTACTGCTGCCGAAAACTGAAATGATGATGCCAACTGATGCTTAAAATCCGGCTCGAAGGACCATGAACATGTAGGGGGGCTTCGCAGTAGTTTTGGAGTAGCTTCTTTGTATTAATACTTAATTGATTGAAAACACATGCGGTTTTTTAATATTAAACTTCACAACTTTATTTGACTTGACTTCTATGTTACACTTGTAAATCGCAACTGGCCACAGCCGCTTAAGCAAAAGCGAAGGCAAGGGTGCCATCGGCTAGAAAGCTCGGCTTGTGGTGAGTTTTTCTAGCCGAGGCAGCAGTGCTGCGCAGTTAGCGGAAATGCAGCTGTTTGGCATAAACAGACAAATAAAAGGAAAATATTAAGCAAGATTTTTGGATATCTCGCTTTGTTTTTGAAATATCGATACTTGTATCATAATAAAATGAAAATAAATTAATTTATTCATGGATTGGGTGCAAATTTTGAATTTGATTTAAAAAAAATTATTGCTTTGTCAACTATAAGACAATAAGGTTTAATAATAAGAATTTTATAAATTAGCTATATATAATTTATTAACCCATGCTTTATTATAATAAAACTAGTAAGTGGCCCGCTTACTTCTCTGCGCGGATAGATTATATAAATTTTAGCAATTGAAGAAAGATACAGAAAGTATTTAATATTCTCTTTTTCACGCCATCATTGAGGTAGAGAATCAGGCGCGTCATTATACTCGATACCGAAGGTAAAGAGTATATTGGGTTTGTGCAATGTCCGTCATGGTGTCTGTCCGCCTCAGGATAGCTGGTGCATTGAAATATTATAAAAAATAATCCTATCTGGTAAAGCGAATGATTAGAGGCCTTAGGGTCGAAACGATCTTAACCTATTCTCAAACTTTAAATGGATAAGAACCTTAACTTCTTGATATGAAAATTAAGGTTATGATATAATGTGCCCAGTGGGCCACTTTTGGTAAGCAGAACTGTCGCTGTGGGATGAACCAAACGTAATGTTACGGTGCCCAAATTAACAACTCATACAGAAACCTTGAAAGGCGTTGCTTAAAACAGCAGGACGGTGATCATGGAAGTCGAAATCCGCAAAGGAGTGTGTAACAACTCACCTGCCGAAGCAACTAGCCCTTAAAATGGATGGCGCTTAAGTTGTATACCTATACATTACTGCTAAAGTAGATGATTTATATTACTTGTAATATAAATTTTGAAACTTTAGTGAGTAGGAAGGTACAATGGTGTGCTTAGAAGTGTTTGGCGTAAGCCTGCATGGAGCAGCCATTGGTACAGATCTTAGTGGTAGTAGCAAATAATCGAATGAGACCTTGGAGGACTGAAGTGGAGAAGGGTTTCGTGTGAACAGTGGTTGCTCACGAGTTAGTCGGTCCTACTTTTAGGCATGAACACCCATCAACTACTCACTCCACACCCTGAACATCTCCCAACACTATGGTGGTGTAGCAATACTTACGCACAATTCCCTACAAATAAAACCCTTGCCCTTAGCAAATGACTTCGATGCAATCTGCGTGGAAGTTTCATCCAAAAAGAAAATTAAAATAATATCAGCCTACATCCCACCAACAAAAAATTTCAACCTAAGAAACGTCCTCAATCAAGACCTAAACACCCTCATATTGGGCGACTTTAACAGTTTGAACCAACTATGGGGATCAACAAAGAATAACAAAAGAGGAAATACCATCGCATCCTTCATAAAAAACTCAAACCGCACGCTACTTAACGACAAATCACCTACACACTTCTCAACACACAACACATTTACTAACATAGACCTCTCACTTTGCACATCAGACATTATTACAGATATTAAGCGACCACTTTGCAATATTAATCACAATATTCCAACAAAATAGCCCAGACCTTAAGAAATCAAAGTTCAATCTAGACAAAGCCAACAGGCAGAAATTATACTTCCTTACAAACGACCTCAATCCAAAAATTAATACATCAACAAACATAAACAAAGGAACAGCCAACATAAATAAAATAATAGTCCAATCAGCATACCCAAAACAGGGAGCACTAACCGCCCAATCAATGTCCCCTGGTGGAACAACACAGTAACAATTCTAAAAAAAGAAAAAAACAAAGCATGGCAAAACCTCAAAAGAGACATTAACCAAACAAACATAATAACATTTAGAAAAACCAATGCGCGCTACAGAAGAGAAATCAAAATATCAAAACAAAAATCTACAGCCCAATTTACAGGAGACATCAACCCAAACACACCCACCTCAAAAATATGGTCCAACATCAGAAAATTCTGCGGATTAAACCCCCCCAAAGCCATACACTCTATCATAGACCCACAAACCCACCAGAATATCACTGTCAAACAAGAAATAGCTAACACCTTCGCCCTACACTGGGAAAATGAGTCCAGCGACACAAACTTCTCACCCGAATTTTTCAACATAAAATACTCGACAATATACACACCAACAAATAACACACCCTCACAAACAGCACAATTGATAGAAACAAATATAACAATGATCGAAATGGAATCTGCGCTACGCAAACTCTCAGGCAAAACACCAGGTGAAGATCGCATATCATACCCAATGATCAAAAACTCCTTACCTGCCCCCAAACAAATACTTGTTAACCACTTTAACAATATTCTACAAAACTACCTTCCCCAAACCTACAAAAAGGCTAGTTTTGTAACAATACCCATACTAAAACCCAACACCGACAAAACATCCACAACTCATACAGACCTATCTCTCTCAACCAATGCATCAGCAAACTACTTGACAAAATAGTAGCCAAGAGGATCTGGTGGTTTGTAACCACCAACAACCTCATTCACCAACACCAAATGGGCTTTAAACACGGAAAATCCGTTATAGACAGTCTACTTTACGTAGACCATCTGATAACTGGCCCCCTCTCAAAAAAAAGCCACAGCTCTATAATATCTTTAGACTTTTCTACAGCTTTTGATAGAGTGGGAGTACACTCCATTATTAACCAACTAAATGAATGGAAAATAGGACCAATTATAATCAACTACATAAAAAATAACATGACCAACAGGAAAATAAAAACAAGAGTAGGGAACTGCACATCAGACACTCGCGCACTACACAACGGAATACCGCAGGGATCACCGATCTCAGTAATACTTTTTCTCATTGCCTACAACAAATTGGCAACTACCATAACACGTCAAAAAAACATAAAATTCTGCGCATTTGCAGACGACTTTCACCTAATACTCAACCACAATAAAAGCAAAACTGACAACATCATCCTTTAGGGTGGCCGCACACCGGAGTCGACAAAACGTCGATCGACATTTTTAGATGTCGAGTCGAACATGAATGCATTGCTTCTTATGGCTGCGCGCACACCAAGACCGACAAACAAAATAAAATAAAATTTGTCGAGAGCGATCTTTGTCGAGAGCCGGTTTTATATAGAGTTTCATACGGACCACGCACACCAAACAAAACAAACATTGTATACAAGTTTTCGTGACCCACAACACACGCTTGCTTATGGAGCCGCGCACACTGAATCAAACAAACAAAACAAAGACCGACATTGAAAAACATAGCCCAAAAAATGTTTTTATTTTGTCGAGTGCTCTTGGCTGGCATTATGTCGATCTAAGACAAATATATATTTCTTATCCAAGAACCCTGCAATTGCATAAAAATGTCATATTTGCCGCACTTATATTAATGCTTTGCTCTAATTTTTATTGCTACGGCTCTTGTCTGTTGTAGAGAAAATAACGGTGCTTTACGAGCCAGGCCAACACTCAGCGGCCCGTTTATTTTACGACAAGCGGCGGGCCAATTTCTTCGTCCGAATCAGATGACATCTTGAACAATACTAAAATTATGTTTTGCTGTATCGCACACCGAAGCCGACAACATGTCGAAAACAAAATGGTTGTCGAACGGTGTTTGTTTTGGTGTGCGATACCAAAAAACATGTTTTATTTTCGGACCACCAAAGATCGACAAAAAAACGTTTTGTCGACTCCGGTGTGCGGCCACCCTAACACTGTGTTTAACAATATCGAGAACTCGTGCACCCAATCCGGAGCTATGCTCTCCACAAACAAATGCAAACACATACACATTTGCCAAAAACACAATTGCATGGTACAGATAACAACACACAACTACACAATACCCAAAGTCGCAAACATGCGAATCTTAGGACTTTACATAAGCCAAAAATACAAATAATAATAAAATGCCTCGCATCTCCAAAATTCAACTGCGACACGTCCACCCTCATTTCTATCTTTAAAGCACTAATCCTATCAAAAAATCGACTTCGGTCTTATTTTCTACGGAAATGCACCCAACACCAGACAAAAAAAATACAAACAATGATAAACAGCGGAATAAGAACGGCTCTTGGCGCATATAGGACAACACCGGCTAACAACCTACTGACAGAAACCAACACTCCACACATCACTCACAGATTTAACCCACTCACCAACAAAACAGCCAAGAACCTTATTTTCTCCAACAATTCACCAATACACACAATAATAAACAAGCCCAACATACACAAATATGCACAAAAAAGCAACTCAGCAATTTCAAGAACAATTAACATCTGTCTCACCCACAACATCCCTAACAAACCCACCAAAATAATAAAAACAAATATATACCCCCCTGGTACCTTAAACGCAGTACAATAGACACAACCCTACACCAATACTATGGAAATAATACCAGATTACTATACAAACACCATGTGTGTATAGCCCCAGATCACATATGTAAATAATAAGACGCTTGTCAAATTGCTCGTTGTAACAACCGTACGCACTCGCTGTTGAAACGCAACTACTTGTGACCGGCGAGACATGTGTATATGCACAGACACAAAACACAAAGAGGAATGACAAAACATAACGGCTCTTACATAGTCCATCTGTGTTCCTCTTTGGTATCTACTATGCATGTGATTGTATGTTATTGAATGTTACTTTTGCTTACACATTTATTTCAACACGCCACCTCAAAAGTTACATTGATTTCCAACTAACAAGTTTGTACGTATCATTTATTTAATATTTTTTTTTTTAAGTTTTCTTTAATTTCTGGGGATAACAATTTGATCCAGCATTTGCTGCAGAGGATTGGGGAAACCCAGTAAAACCCAACCAGATCAATTAAAAATAAAAATATACATTAAGTTCAATTCAATTCAATAAACAAATAATAATATACTTAGTAATAATAATCAATAATTCCATTTCATTTACTTATGCTTAATACATTTTTTTTTTATAATGATTTAATATTAGAATATATAGTATAATTTTATTTTCTTCATATCAATTGTAGTTTTATAATTTACGGGTATAAAAACATAATTCAAAAATTTTCAGTAAATCAAAAAAAAATAAAACGATTTTAATCCAAAATTAATGCTAATAATTGCAGCATTCATTTACTCCGTAAGTCCCAGCTGGTTCCTTAGGTTGATGAATCTTGCTGCTGGTAACGGCTTTGTTAATATGTCGGCCAATTGAAAATCTGTGGAAATATACTTGACAAGAATAAATTTCTTTTCAATTTGCTCACGAGTAAAATTATACTTAATGTCTATGTGTTTTGTCCTCTTGTGGCTAGTAGGATTTTTGGCAATACTAATGCAACCTTGGTTGTCTTCATAAATATCCACTGGACTATTAAACTCTAGCTTAATTTCATTTATTAGAGACTTAAGCCATAATGCTTCTCTTACACCTTCAAATAGGGCCATGTATTCCGCTTCAGTAGATGAAGCAGCCACGGATTTTTGTTTCATAGTACTCCATGAAATTAAGCAGTATTCAAATAATTTAAAAAGGTATCCTGTAGTACTCCTTCTGTCAGTCTCATTCCCAGCCCAATCAGAATCAACATATCCCATAAGGATACTATTAAAATTACTATTTGTTTTGAATGTCAACTTCTAATCAACCGTACCTCTTAGATATCTTAGAACCCTTTTAAGACATAGCCATAGTTCTTTATTGTTGTTGTTTGTATATCGGCTTAATATACTTACTTATTGATATACTAAGATCTGGCCGTGTACATAGCATGATGTACATTAAACAACTAATCAAGTTTCTACATGGTGCATCATAAGATTCTTCAGATTGCAAAGCCTCATAGTTTGGTTTACTTGGGAGAGATGTACTAACAGGATTGCAATCTTCCATATTAAACATTATTAATGTAGGCGGATTGACCAATACATAGCTGACCCTCTTTTCTGTCAATATTTATACCAATAAAATACCGAATTTCAAGTAAGTTGACTGACTTACTTTGAAACTTGTTGCTTAGGTATGATTTAAAACTAGTCATTGTATCGCACTTCTTAATAGCAATGACTACATCATCCACATGTAATAATACATATATGTTTTTAGCTATATCTTCTTTGTTTAAAATATACATACAACGGTCAGCTCCCAAATTTTCAAATCCAACATCCTTAACCTTGTAACCGGTGGATTGGTATAGGATGCCCAGGGTGACTTTCAAATGTCTGTAAAATTAAAACTACTGAGCCCACAGAAAATTAAAACGGGAGTTTACAGTTCGTTGGAGTTTTTGATGTGTTAACATCTATAGGCGCGGGTAGCGCAAATATTTCGTTTCAATACATGCAAACCTCACACCGCGTTATATCACACATGATCAGCGTCGACGCTTTCAAAAAACACAAAAAACTTTTCGCGGCGTCATCATAGCAAATAGTATGTGTTTGTTGTAAAAAATTTTTCTCTGCTCAAAATAAGTATGATGGTATTAGTGCTTTGTGCAGCGGCAGAGCGCCCCAGCCCGGGACGGTCGAGCCATGCAGCTGTTAAGCAACAAGAATGATGACTGTTGAATACCCTAATAAATTATAAGTGTTATTGTGGACGTGTACTTCAATAATATATTTGCTATAAATGCATACTTTTATTAGTATAAGTTGGCGCTTAGCAAACAATTGAGAAATTACTAAAATAGTTTAATAATATTAAATGATTTATTGATAAATATAGCAAATAAGCTAGTTAGGGTATGCAGCAACATCATTCGTCCAAGGCAATTCTGTTTTGCTTCTTCGTGAATGCACAGACACAACACACACACACACTTACAGACAAACATAGCGGACTTCTGTAATAAGAAAATGAACTGACGAATGAAGAATGTTATGTACCATAATATTATATAAGTGCTACTGTGGATATTATATATATGCAATAATTGCATACTTAATAAGCATAAGTTGGCGCTTAGCAAACAATTGAGAAATTACTAAAATAGTTTAATAATATTAATTAATTAATCAATTTATATAGCAAATGAACTAGGTAGGGTATCCCACACCATCATTCACTTATTAAAGAAGTTCTTTATGTTTGTTTGTGTGTGTCTGTGCGTATTTATGCGTATGCATGTGCGCGCTTTGTTGTTCTGCTGGTGGCGGTCAAAAGCAAAACAACAAAAAGTAAATTTGAATGGTTTTGCAATTGTTAACACATCGTTAGTGAGTTCGAACACTCATTAATTTTTTTCTTTAATTATCTGCAACGATCATCGAAAATTGTGGGCGGGGTGGCCGAAAACACAAAAATACCCTTAAACCCGGTGATCGGCCCTTAACGGCCCATGCCCATACATTTCATATGGAAAATTTTTTGTAAAATTCTAACTTTTAAGTAAAAAGAGTATATTGGGTCTGTGGAATATCCGTCAATGTGTCTGGCCATCTGGCAGTCTGTTCGTCCGCCCGCCCGTCCGTCTGCCTGTCCGTCCCTTTGAACAAACGAACCCTTTTTCGACACCCTTCAAAATAGTTTTCGGTTTATTTTTGTGAAATACACCTACAAACTCATGTTACAAATTATGTTTTGCCCCTTTCCTGGATCTTTGCATTGATGAGCAACTCTTAGTTACACGTAACAGGTGCAGTTTACGTAATGTAAATACGTATTATTCAGATAATTTATAGTATGTATATTAGAGTGGTCATAACAAAAAAATTTCGGAGTCAGAGGCATCACTGGGGCAGAAAATTTTCTAAATACTATCAATAAACACCCACCAAAGTCTGAAGCTGATTACTCAATTTTAAAGCGTGGCACACGCCCTTTAAATGTGAACAACTGTGTATTTACCATATGTGGACTGTGATTAACCAGTAATGCTATTATTATAATTACAATTTATTTTTATTTTGAATGATTTATTATAGTTATGCCCTAATTTAATCCAAAGTGGGCGTGACACCAATTTTTTTTTTGAAATAATGGGTAACGATAGAACTTTTCTGAAAATTTCGTCCAAATCGGTTAAGAAACACCGGAAAATTATTACCGACTGTAACGCAAAAAGAAAAGGTAGATCGACTACCAGTGGTTATAACTTCTGCAGGTGGTGAACAACTTTTGGGAGTTCCTATGCTGAAATCCGGTACAGGAAAAAATCAGGCTGAAGCAATCTTTGATTTACTGGAAGAATATGAACTTACCAACACAGTGCAGGCGCTTTGTTTCGACACAACTGCTACGAACACAGGCCGATTAAACGGTTCTTGTGTCATTTTAGAGCAAAAATTAAAAAGAGATTTGATGTATTTACCATGTCGGCACCATATATTTGAAATAATTTTGAAAAGTATTTTCGAACAACATAATTTTGAATCAAAAGGACCAACTCTGGCAATTTTTCATCGGTTTCAAACTAATTGGCCCAAAGTAAAACAGGACAACTTTCACAGTGGAATTGAAGATAAAAAAGTTGAATCGACAATAGGAAATACTCAGGTTTAAATTGATTATATATCACAATATTTGCAAAATAAGCAGTCCAGAGCGGACTATAAAGAACTGCTTCAACTTGTTTTGATATTTCTTGGCCATAATATTCCACAATACAAGTTTAAGGCACCTGGTGCATTTCATCATGCACGGTGGATGGCTAAGGCTATATATTGCTTGAAAATCTACTTATTTAAAGATGACCGTATTGATGAGCAGATTATATATATATGCCCAAATATTGTCTAGCTCTCTCCGTTCAAAAGTTATTTGAATTTGAGTTTTATTTTTGATTTTTATTATAAAACTCAACAAATAATTTTTATTTTTAATTTTTAAAATAAAAATCACAAATAAAAATTATGATTTAATTTGAATATAAAAATCATAAAATAATAATTATTTTCTATTTTTATTATAAAAATTAAATTTAATAATTAAATTTACTTTAAAAATTAAAAATTGGAAAGAAAAGTTTATCGTGTTTCCGAGTATGCCATACAAAAATAACATACTTGTGTGTTTCACACTCATCATGGAGGCTTTTATGGTCTTCGATTTTTTTCAATTCATAATTATTATTTGCGGTCCCTGCTATATATTGCTTGAAAATCTACTTATTTAAAAATGAGTTTTCTTTAACCTATGTTGAAAGTGCATCAATTCGCGAAATATGTATTTTCATTTGCCTAATTTACATAACACCTTGGATAACAGCACCAATTGCCGCCAAAGCTCCAAAACAAGATCTGGATTTCATAAAAAATTTATTGAATTATCAGAATCAGAAGATTGCTAAAGAGGCTTTACGTAAATTTTCAAATCATTTGTGGTTTCTATCGCCTGAAGCTGTAGCACTAGCATTTTTTGACTCTGAAGTAACGGTTGAAATGAAATCTAAAATGGTTAAGAGATTATCTTTCGAATCAGAACATTGTAGCAAAAGGTTGATAGTAGTGGATATGGCTCAATTAGGAACAAAAAACATCGACGACTTAGTCACACACTGAAGTTTTTCGAGAGATTTGCAATCGATTCGGTCTTCCTGCAAAAAGATCCTCTGCAATGGGAGAGTGAAGAAAGCTACCAAAGAGGTTGCGAAATTGTAAGGCATTTGAACGTGATAAATGACACAGCTGAGCGCAGCGTGAAACTTATGGAGGAATATAACAACACTTTATCACACAACGAGGAAGAAAAGCAGGCCATACTCAAAATTGTTGCAGACTATAGAAAAATGTATAGCAGTACAACAAAATCAGCTTTAATCCAATAATTAAATATATTTGAGAATTTATTATTTAAATTATGTCATACATAATAATTAAAACAATTTTTTCATATTAAAATAATGCAATTTATATGCAAAATTAAATTTAAAAAAAAAAAAAAAAAAAGTGCCACGCCCACTTTGGATTAAATTAGGGCATAACTATAATAAATCATTCAAAATAAAAATAAATTTTAATTATAATAATAGCATTACTGGTTAATCACAGTCCACATATGGCAAATACACTGTTGTTCACATTTAGAGGGCGTGTTCCACGCCTTCAAATTGAGTAATCAGCTTCAGACTTTGGGGGGTGTTTATTGATAAACGCATTTTACACTCCCAAACCCTACAGATAAGTGCTCTTCTTGCAATTAAATCTGCACTCCAATTAGCGTCTGAAAAGAGGATTTTAGGAGGATTTCATGTGCTTGAATGGAAGGGTGAAAGCACTTATTTCAGTGTCAGAAAAGAGTCAGAAAAGCCTCCGAAATCTTCCACTTATAAGAACGACCGTTTTCATAGAAAAAAAAGCTCATTCCGGACTCTTTTTCGTACACATTATGATGATAAATGCTCATAAGAAAGGATCAGAAAACCATCCGAAAACGCACATATTACTTGCTGGGAGAGCGCGCGCGTTGCTCTTATGATAATTAGATAATTTCAAATCTCGCTCCGAATCAAGGTATACTTAAAATGGTAGCCGCACTCTTTTTCGCCTTAAAATGTGTACAAAGAATGAAAAAGCGAGAGCGAGAGAGAAAGGAATATCTGGCTTGCCCCAACACAATGATATGTTAGAGTGCATGCATTTGTATATTCATATGTGTGTGTTAAAAAATTCGTCCGCGGAAATGCCTCGCACACAACGTTCAGCTCGAGACTGAAGTATAAGGCGAAAAAAAGAGGGCGACAGGCCGTGTTATGCTACCTTGTAATTATAATAAATCAAATAACGCTGCCATTTGATTGTGCGCGTGTATAAGTGCACACGTGTGCTCAGTAGTTAGAACTGCTTAACTAACCAGTGCTAAACGAACCTGTTAAAAGCTGTTGTGTACAAACCTTGTGTTAAGCTTTTGTCTGACACAATAAGCGGTGCAAAGTTTGGTTCATTGCCAGGATAAACTGAAAGGAAAGGCAGTGCTATAAGCAGTGCGAAGTTTGTCTTTTAGGCAACAGCTGGCGGTAGAGAATTTTTCTAATTTCTGCCTGTTAGAGAGCGCCACTGCTTAACCACGATGGACGCACGTGGTGTCATTAGCGAGCTGAGTGAGATGGCGCACCCATAAGAAGCGGAAAGCCTTAAAAGCAAGGAAGGAGAGTGCAAGGCTCTCCGAGTCTGACGAGGGATTGGCGAGCAAGTACGCCGCCATGGATGCCGGTGCAGTTGCTGCCACCACCGCTTCCTCTGCTGCCTCTCACCCCCACCAGCGCTACCGATGCCCAGGCTGGACACGCTGAACACGCTGATACTGGCACCCCCGCTGCACCCACAACAGCCCGCACTACTGCCAAAGTTGGTCCTACTGATGGTACCATGCTGCGCTGCCACCGGGACGGACTCAACGCTGCGTGAGCTCGCCACTATTCAGCGCGCAGTTAAAGAAGCTGTGCTGTATGCAGGGCTGGAGCCAGCTACAGCCATGCTGATTTTTGATGCGGCTGCCAAGTATGACGCACTCGTCGCCAAGCTTGCGGTGCAAAATGCAGTTCTCGAGGGACAGAGAAAAATGACGAGCTCTGCTCCAGCTTCGCAGTCGCGGGCTACCACGGTCTTTGCGATTCCAGCCGCTTTGGCTCCGGTTGCCGCTGCACGGGGTAAGAAGCCGGTGGAGACTTGGTCGGCTGCCGTCACCAGCCGCGACGCCAACTTATCGGGCAAACAAGTTGCCGATAAAATCAGGACGGAAGTTGCACCCTCGCTTGGCGTCCGCGTACATGAGGTGCGTGGGCTGAAGCGTGGTGGTGCAGTAATTCGCACACCATCGACTAGCGAGATGAAGAGGGTCGTGGCAAACACTAAGTTCGTTGAGGTTGGACTTAGTGTGACAAAATACAAGGAAATCTGCCCAAAAGTGACAATCGTGGACGTCGACACCAGCATTACGCCGGAGTTGTTTATGGAGGAATTGTATTACAACAACTTTAAGGACGAGCTCAGCCCTGCTGCCTTCAAGAAAGCGGTCCATTTGGAGACGAAGCCGTGGTCCATCACCGATGCTGCCAGAATTAACCTGACGCTCGAGGTGGACGAGAAAGCGCTGGCGATACTTGACAAGACTGGACGGGTCTACATCAAGTGGTTTTCATTCCGTTGCCGGTCGCTTGTCCGTACCTATGCATGTCATAGGTGCGTCGGATTCGACCACAAAATTTCCGACTGCCGTTTCAAGAGTGATGTCTGCCGTCAGTGTGGCCAGTCCGGTGACAAATCAGCGAGGTGCACCAACCTGGTGGACTGCCGGAACTGCAGTTTCAAGGGGCTCCCTTCGGGGCATTATTTGCTCTCGGAAAGGTGTCCGATATACGGTGCAGTGCTAGCGAGGGTGCAAGCTAGACATTAATGTTCAGCTTCATCCAAGCGAACTGTGGCCGTGGCCGAGCTACCAACATCGAGCTCGGAGCCCGCATGCGGGAATCTGGCCACGGATTTGCTATTGTCCAGGAGCCCTACGCTGACGCGGCTGGAAGGATTACGGGCTTCCCTGCGGGTATGCGTGTTTTCGCCGATAAGCGTTTGAAGGCCGCAATCGTCGTGAACGACCCAGATGCCATCTGCATACCGACTTTGGCGTATACGTGAGTGTCACTGGAAAATTTGGATCGTTTTTCCTGACCTCCGTATACTGCCAATTTAAAACCAACTGGAGCCGTACCTTAGGTACCTGGATGCGGTGCTATTGCAAGCCAGTAGCATTCCTGCCATCATCGGACTCGACGCAAATGCCCTTATGGTTCAGCAAGCTGTCGGAGCTTTCTCGAGGGACTCTGAACCATGAGCGCGGTGCGCTGCTTGCGGACTGGATCCTTGGAAATCGAGCCTGGGTATTTAACGTGGCCAGTGGTGTGTACACGTTCGATAATCGCAGAGCGCAAAGCGATATCGACGTGATAATCGTCAATGAAGCAGCGTCTTTGTAGGCTACATATGACTGGAGAGTGGACGAGTGGGACGTTAGTGATCACAACATCATTATTTTCGTTTTATTTTTCAATAAACTATTAAAAATCGTCAACAAACAAAAAATTTGACATTCGATACAAAACTGTCCAGCTTGAAAATTCAGCGTGTCACACTCATGTATTTGCATTCGCATACATGCGTTTGTCCTTGTCTAGCACATATATTTTTCAAGCGCATAGAGTGTAACGGAACTTTTTGCTCATGACAAAAATATGGCGCATACATAACGAGGGCTTGAGAAAATAAAAAAAAGAGAAAAACTAAATGTGGTACTTGCACAAGATTTGATCAAGCACGCCATATTTTTTGTTTGTTGATTGAATTTAGTAGTTTATTGAAAAATAAAAGGACAATATTAAGCAAGATTTTTGGATATCTCGCTTTGTTTTTGAAATATCGATACTTGTATCATAATAAAATGAAAATAAATTAATTCATTCATGGGTTAGGTGCAAACTTTGAATTTGATTTAAAAAAAATTATTGCTTTGTCAACTTTAAGACAATTAGGTTTAATAATAAGAATTTTATCAATAGGATTTTATAAATTAGCGATATTTCATTTATTAACTCATGCTTTATTATAATAAAACTAGTAAGTGGCCCGCTTACTTCTCTGCGCGGATAGATTATATAAATTTTAGCAATTGAAGAAAGATACAGAAAGTATTTAATATTCTCTTTTTCACGCCATCATTGAGGTAGAGAATCAGGCGCGTCATTATACTCGATACCGAAGGTAAAGAGTATATTGGGTTTGTGCAATGTCCGTCATGGTGTCTGTCCGCCTCAGGATAGCTGGTGCATTGAAATATTATAAAAAATAATCCTATCTGGTAAAGCGAATGATTAGAGGCCTTAGGGTCGAAACGATCTTAACCTATTCTCAAACTTTAAATGGATAAGAACCTTAACTTCTTGATATGAAGTTTAAGGTTATGATATAATGTGCCCAGTGGGCCACTTTTGGTAAGCAGAACTGGCGCTGTGGGATGAACCAAACGTAATGTTACGGTGCCCAAATTAACAACTCATACAGAAACCATGAAAGGCGTTGTAATATGCCGCTTGTCGGAATTATTTACCTAAGCTTAAAGGTAGGGAACGTTTTTTTTGCTACCCCTTACTCTCCAGCGCAACGTCAACTGGAAAATATATTTGGCCACGTTAAAGCGAATTCCTAGAGCTTAAGAGAATTTAAGTTTTCAATTATGAAAATAAAAATTGAAAAAAAAAGAAAAATAATAAAATGTAATTTTTCGGCATTCGATGTCACTCCCAGTGGCGCTGCCTACCGGCGAACTGTGACGGGTGGTTGGAGGTTTTAGGGATCGCCATATTATTTTCAGGGACGAATAGGCACAAATTCCCTAATTTATGGTCCAAATACAGCCACTCTTAAGACCCAAAGCTAGTTCCGGCACCCAGATCTGGATATTGGTTCTACTGTGTAATATGCCGCTTGTCGACTGCATTTGGTTTAATGACAAGCCCTAAAAGTAGGCAACTCTTACAGCCCAACCTCTGCTGATGTGCATGTAAAACTGTATGCAGCTTTTAGTAACGTTTTGTGTTCTTTGTAAATAACAAAATTAGTATTATCTTTGTTTTCTTAAAAATAAACATAAGATTGGGTAAAATTTAATTTGTTTAAGTTAGTTGGTAAATTTTCTATTGTTAGTATTTATTTCGGGTTATTTTTCGGTAGGCGCAGTAAATTCGCAATGAGAATGTTAACCGGTACAGGGCTGTGAATAGCGAATATAAAGATGAAATAAATTGGGGCAACTTTGTCGCTTCCTGCCAGCTAATTTCTGACGGCATGTTTTTTCCTCTCAAAGACTTGCAAGAGAGTAGATGTGCGCAATTTTACTGGTCTAAATTAAAGACAGTAACAAAAAAATGTGGTACCTTTAATTTAAATAAAATAAAGTTATAAAAATAGCTTACAAATAAAAAAAAAAAAAAGAAGCTATAAGTGCCACTGGATTTTTATAAAGACGAGTGAATATTTTTCCCTGATGCAGCGCACTTGGATTTAGAAGCCGTAACCTTAAAAATTGTTTAAGTGCCAGTTCTCACCATAATAGGTAATTAAAAATTAAATTTGTTTTGTGTTCGCAATTCTGATTAGTTATTCGCTTTATGTTTGTTTTTGTTTACATCAGAATTGGCGGTTTGGCTATACCCTAGGTTTGGCTATACCCTAGGTTTGGATATACCCTAGTTTTGGATATACCCTGGGCTTGAATATAGTCTCAGTGGGTTTGGGAATGTATCAACAATTGCCACATATTCAACTGCTAAGAAACGGAAACAGATCAGCTGTCCCCAACGAATCCAGACTCAATTCGCTCTCTTAAAACTACCGCTCCCGCATTTACCTATGGTCTTCACACACCAGTCCGGATTTGAAGTCGCACGCAGAGCAACCCCCGCGTGAGGAAGTTGCCGAAATCAATTAATAATGTGGTAGCAAAGAACCTAAAAACATTACAATGTTCTAGATACCTACAAACCCTTGCGAAGTGTATTAGTTTTTTTTTTGGTTAAAAATTATTACCAAGTGAGTCAGTGCCAATCAAACATAACCCTACAAAAGTTATGTAACCTACCGGCACCAACAAAGAGAGAGGTTAATGTTTTAAAATGTATAAGTGTAATCTAATGTTGTAATATTTTGCATATTTTTGGTGTTAATTGTGATTAATCAATAGTTAAAAATCAATGGCAAGTGGTGTCGAGAAAAAAAAAATATAAAAATAAATAAAAGAGAAAAAAATTTAAAGTTGCGTATGTTCGCATAAACTTAAAAGTAATTGCAATTTTATAGATAAAAAGAAAAAAAAAAACATACAATAACAAAAGAAAAATATGCAAAGTAATAATTAAATCAAGTTAGTGTTATGTGCAAAAGCAAACGAAAAAGAAACAAGAGTAGGTGCTAAGAGAGCCTACCACTCTAGAATCCCCCCTCTCATCCATTAACTTTTACTATAGCTTCAGCGACGGATAAAAATACACACACACAACGAAAGATCTTTCTGCGTGGGATAATGCCGTTGTAAGTTATCTCTTTACCATTACATTCCCTTAATAATATCAACGTAAAAGCTTCTCTTTTCGTGTGATAATGTAACCTTGACAAAAGCTTCTCTTAAACAACCTTGAACTTTATTGCTTTTGAACATATGTGTTTTTGCAGCATATGCAAATACGCTAACTAAAAAAAGTTAACGTACCGATTTTTATTTACTTTTTCATTTGCACTTAAATAATTAACAAAGTCTTAATAAAACAAAATTAACGTAACGCATATCATATTATAATGTCTAATTTAAGTATATAAAATAATCCATATGCATGATCATATTTATTTAATATTTATATATTTAACCATTATTCTTATAACATATTATTGTTTATTTTTGCTGCTCTAAGCACTTGCGTTTTTTTATTATATTGGTTAGCCGTTATGTTTAGGTCGTTTGTTATTTGCGTTAAGAATATAAAAAATTAATGAGTGTTCGAACTCACTAACGATGTGTTAACAATTGCAAAACCATTCAAATTTACTTTTGTTGTTTTTGCTTTTGACCGCCACCAGCAGAACAACAAAGCGCGCACATGCATACGCATAAATACGCACAGACACACACAAACAAACATAAAGAACTTCTTTAATAAGTGAATGATGGTGTGGGATACCCTACCTAGTTCATTTGCTATATTAATTGATTAATTAATTAATATTATTTAACTATTTTAGTAATTTCTCAATTGTTTGCTAAGCGCCAACTTATGCTTATTAAGTATGCAATTATTGCATATATATAATATCCACAGTAGCACTTATATAATATTATGGTACATAACATTCTTCATTCGTCAGTTCATTTTCTTATTACAGAAGTCCGCTATGTTTGTCTGTAAGTGTGTGTGTGTGTTGTGTCTGTGCATTCACGAAGAAGCAAAACAGAATTGCCTTGGACGAATGATGTTGCTGCATACCCTAACTAGCTTATTTGCTATATTTATCAATAAATCATTTAATATTATTAAACTATTTTAGTAATTTCTCAATTGTTTGCTAAGCGCCAACTTATACTAATAAAAGTATGCATTTATAGCAAATATATTATTGAAGTACACGTCCACAATAACACTTATAATTTATTAGGGTATTCAACAGTCATCATTCTCTTTGCTTAACAGCTGCATGGCTCGACCGTCCCGGGCTGGGGCGCTCTGCCGCTGCACAAAGCACTAATACCATCATACTTATTTTGAGCAGAGAAAAATTTTTTACAACAAACACATACTATTTGCTATGATGACGCCGCGAAAAGTTTTTTGTGTTTTTTGAAAGCGTCGACGCTGATCATGTGTGATATAACGCGGTGTGAGGTTTGCATGTATTGAAACGAAATATTTGCGCTACCCGCGCCTATAGATGTTAACACATCAATAATGTCTGCTTAATTTACTTTTGTTTTATTGGAACCATGTCTAGCCTGAACGAGATGCGATAATTGCCATAGGCGCTTTTAGGGATCCTGAATAGATTGATTTGGCTATGGTCAGGATCATGGTAGGGTGGGCGTATGCACATTAACACCTTGTGCAATTGCATCAGCAGCCTTCGCCATCGCTTACATTGTGCAAAGTTTATTTTTTTCAGCCGCGTCTAAAAACCCACAATTTTATGAGCTTCCTTCATCCCCTTTGCCCCTGTCCCGGTAAAAATAGTACGCGAATTAATGATAATAGAATGCGAAGGGAGCAACGTATCACTCGGTTCATTCTTTTGGTACCCTCGACTTAGCCGACGAGCCACAGCCGTTGAAGCCAGCGCGTACTCCGTTGTCCGATACCCTACCATCAGCTCTTCAATACTTGCACGTTAAACGTTACAGTATCTATTTGTTATTTTTATTATTATTTGGCGCCCAGACGTGTGGCCCGATTTTGGTAGATTTCATGTACAAAGTTATTAGTACGAAGTTACTGGAAGATTGGCCTTGATAATATTTTTAAATCTCAAAGAAAGTCGATAACACCTAGAGACTTTATTTTTCTTCTTCCTTGTCCTTGGCTATAAGCGTAAAAGCTTTAGCTAACAGGCTTGTGTGAGACTTTCTGGATAAATAGTAACTTCAAAATAGTTTTATTTCCGTAGTCTAATTACACATGAGTGTCATCCTTTTCCTAAGTGCTATTAAATGTCGTGTTTTAGTTAGGAAGGATAAGGCTAGTGGACCCGATCTACTTCCCGCCGCTAATTGAAGTATGTATTTTAGTATTACCCTAACTCGCTCAGAAAAATTGTTTTAATTATACGGTATTTGGTCAAAAAAAAAAACAAATGCTGCGGATTACGCCGATCACATATAGTTGGCATGCGCTACTATGCTATGTGGGATATTGGAATAGTAACTGCAAACAAGTGTTAAGTTCAAGATCAGTTTCGTAGGTTCACCCTCTTGATTATGCGGGTTAAATCAACAGGCCATTTCATTGTTTTGACTGGGTGTTGTTTTGACAAGCTAGGTCAAGAGTAAGGTTTAGTAGTTTACCTCGATCAATTATAGTTGGCATGCGCTATTATGCTATATTTGATCTTCATCGGTAGCTGCCTTCAAGTAAATTGTAGTTTCAGGTTAGTAAGCATTTTTCTTCCTTAAAGTTTGTTTTGTTTCTGGACGTGAGTTCGTGGACTAGATCTACCACTCTTCGCGCAATTCAAAAACTAGAGTATCTGTATTTAATTTTCCGTTATATGTAAGGCATGGTAAGTGGTTAGTTATCTGATGCTCAGGATGGTTTGGCATGGTATCCAATAAAAATTTAATGAATTGTTCTTTTCTATCGTTTTTGTTTGTCTATTAGTTATTTTCAAATAGTATCGAATTTGATAAATATTTCGGTGTTCTTTAAAATTAAAATATTTCATAGTTATTCTTCTTCTATGTATATAAAAGAGTTCGTCCGCGTTAAAATGGATAGGCCACAGCCTAAACGAAAAGAGCTAGAAGGCTGAAATTTTCACACAATTTTTTATGCAGGTATTCTGTTTGTCCTAAGAAAGGAATTTTATTTTGGACAACTCCTTCAAGTTCCTCCCATACATTTTGGAGCACTTTTACCCACTCCAAAAACAAAACAAATTACCCATTCCACTACTGCCGCCTGTTTGTCGCACAAGCTGAGAAATTGATCGCGAGCGAGAATACAAAAACAAAACAAATGCGCAGTGACGCCTTCGCGTCGCACAAGCAAAGTCATAAAAAAAAGGTTCATACACTCGCAAAAAAGAAACGGATTTTCGCTTCTTAATGAATAAGTGCATACACAATTTAGTAAACAATGCGCTTGAAAATAATTTTCAATATTTTATGTACATGTATCTTTTCGCACAGTGCACATTGTTTTTTTTTTAAATTTGTGTGCCTTTGACAATTGATTTACGACCCAAGTAACGTTTGTTGTTGTTGTAAGTGTTGTTGTTGGGCCCGCACTGCTACTTTTGTTGGTGTCATTGATTTAAAAAAAACAACAACAACAAAAAAACAACTTGGTGCGTCTAGAAAAATTTTGCACACCAAAATACATATGTATGTTGTGGGGGTGGATTTGCCTACTTGCTGCTAATATAACTTAGACTAAACGTAACACACTTACATTAATAATATACAATTTCGAACAAGTAAAATTGGTTCGTACACTTGCAAAAAAGAAACGGATTTCCGCTTCTTAATGAATAAGTGCATTCACATATAAGTGAACAATGCGCTTGAAAATAATTTTCAATATTTTATGTACATGAATCTTTTCGCACAGTGCACATTGTTTTTTTTTCAAATTTGTGTGCCTTTGACAATTGATTTACGACGCGAGTAGCTATTAGCGTCGTCCACCCGGCAGATGCGGCGGCAATTGGAACAGTCCCAGCGTCCAGCATGTGTGTGAATAAGAAATTTGCAAACTCGATAAAACATCGTGCAAATTGTTCAGTAAGCCAAAAAATCCCAGAAAATAAAAAAAAGCCAAAAAATAAAAAAAAAAAAAAGTCAAAAAGCCAGAAAAAGCCAAAAAATAAAAAAAAAAAAAAAAAAAAAAGCCAACAAATAGAAAAAAAAAAAGCCAAAAAAAAAAATAAAAACCAAAAAATCCCAAAAAAAAAAAAAATAAACCAAAAAAATCCCAGAAAATAAAAAAGAAGCATATGCAGTATCTGCAGTATTCCTTATTGGTGTCCGCTTCATCGCGGCTTATCCAAACTTTAAAATCTGGCTGCTACAGCCAGCAATCACGAAATTTTTGTTTGTACGAATCTTTCGGCATTAATTAACTTTATTTTTCACTTTTGTTGTACATTGTACATAAAATTACAAATGATATCGAAAATACATACAAAGTATGTAAAAAGATCGATATTTTTAATAGATTGGATGCCACAATGTTTTTAAAGAAAACTTTGAAAAAAAGATTGAAATAAATGAATCAAATAAAATCTGAAAAAAGGCCAGATTTCCGGATAGGGGATGTTTGATATTTTTTTCGGACAAAGGACTTAAAAACAGGACAGATCTGTCCGAAAAAAGGCCAAATCGGCATCACTGTTGTTGGTGTCATTGAATTAAAAAAACAACAACTAAGCAAAACTTGGTGCGTCCAGAAAAATTTGGCACACCAGAAAATGTTGTGGGGGTGGATTTGCATACTTGCTGCTAATATAACTTAGACTAAACGTAACACACTTACATTAATAATATACAATTTCGAACAAGTAAAATTGGTTCGTACACTTGCAAAAAAGAAACGGATTTCCGCTTCTTAATGAATAAGTGCATTCACATATAAGTGAACAATGCGCTTGAAAATAATTTTCAATATTTTATGTACATGTATCTTTTCGCACAGTGCACATTGTTTTTTTTTCTCAAATCTGTGTGCCTTTGACAATTGATTTACGACCCAAGTAGCGTTTGTTGTTGTTGTAAGTGTTGTTGTTGGGCCCGCACTGCTACTTTTGTTGGTGTCATTAATTTAAAAAAAAAAAACAACAACAAAAAAAAACTTGGTGCGTCTAGAAAAATTTTGCACACCAAAATACATATGTATGTTGTAGGGGTGGATTTGCCTACTTGCTGCTAATATAGCCGTACATAAGTTTGTATACAAATCTATGCATGCCTGCGTCGTACGTGTGAAACACGCTCTTCGTCCCAAACTCAAAGAGCCGCTTAAAATTTAACAGAACGCGCGCGTTGCTCTTATGATAATTAGATAATTTCAAATCTCGCTCCGATCATGCTCCTCTGTTGTTGCTCATTTACTTTCACTCTCTATTTTATGTGCGCGCTCTGCATGTCAATCATAAAGTTCAATAACCCTACCTCCTCCGCACACACTAAATCAAAGCTCAAGGCTAAAGTACGTGTGAGTACTTAACTGCAGCCTCTTAGATATGTTTTTATTTGATTCAGTGCGTGCGAAGAAGGCAGCAATATTACGCTCTTTGTTTGACTTGCAGAGCGCGCGCATTCATAAGAGAGTGAGCTGAAATCATGATACAAAAAATACCGATAACGCATTGCGCAAAAAAAGCTGTTTTGCGTGACGTCACATGTGACAGGTTGGGTATGATTTTCATATTGCATATGGCTGTTGATGCTGATCAAGAATATATATACTTTATATGGGGTCGGAGATGCTTCTTTTTGCCTGTTACATACTTTTGCACATAACAATTATACCATTTTTTTTACCCATTTCAGGGTATAAATATAACTGTGAATGCAAAAGATTTGTTGTTGCTGTTTTTGTCTATCGCTTCAGGCTTATTATAAGCCGTTGTATGCACACACGAATTTGAAACAACAAAGGAGGACTAAGAGGAATGCGATTGGCTTAAGAGCATGAAAATGTGATATTGTTCTGTAGATGAGATCAATTCACATAAATAACAGTAACTCTTTCAATCTCAGGGAATTTTAAAATTTTTACTTTAGTGTGCCATTTGCGTATTGCTTCATTTCATTTCTAAAAGTGATACAAGAATGAACGGACAAAATTATTGGGGTGCTTTGCCTGCTGTGGCCCTGCCACAGTTTTATATGCAGCCGCTGCAGCCACAGCAGCAACAGTTTCAGCTATCTTCCTTCCAAATTTGTTGACACTAGCTCAAAGTTTGTTAAAGGTGGGGGAAGGGGGGCTGGGCGAGTTATGGGT
Source organism: Scaptomyza graminum (assembly GCA_018901835.1). Taxonomy (NCBI): domain Eukaryota; kingdom Metazoa; phylum Arthropoda; class Insecta; order Diptera; family Drosophilidae; genus Scaptomyza; species Scaptomyza graminum. The sequence goes on along the minus strand of JAEIFL010000246.1, from coordinate 119,223 downwards.
GGGTATGGCATCCAAATTATTCCTGCAGATCTGCTTGGGATGTCAATTGCTATCTTCCTACCAAATTTGGTGACTCTAGCTCAAAGTTTGTAAAAGGTTGGGGAAGGGTGCTGTGGGCGTTATGGGTGGGCCTGGCTACAAAATATTTTGGGTGTCGCTACCAGTTATGGGCGCGGCATCCAAAGTTTTGATGCAGTTTTTTGGGGATCGTCATCACCTATCTTGGCGCAAAATTTTGTGGCTGTAGCTCAAGAACTGAGGAAGATAAAGTCATTTCTGATTTGAAACTGCGGTAGGGCTGGGGGGCGGAAAGGGTGGGCGTGACTCCAAAACTTTAATGCAGATCATTGGGGTTCAATACTAGCTATCTTTTTACCAAATTCAGAGACTCTAGCTCAACAACTCTGAAAGATACACGCATTCCCGTTTTTAACGAAAAGTTGGGGCGGCTGGGGTTGGCTAGGGCGGTATGGGTGGGCGTGGTATCCAAAGTTTTGATGCAGTTTTTTGGGGATCGTCATCACTTATCTTGGCGATTTAAAACCGCGGGGGGCTGGGAGCGGAATGGGTGGGCGTGGCACCACAATTTTTCGGGGATGCCAAAATTTCCCACCAAATTTGGTAACTCTAACTGTAAGGGTGTCCGGAATAGGTGGGTGGTTATCGAATTTATCAATTTGCCAGCCCCCCAGTTATCGTAGAACCCCAATCTTAGAACTTGATCTGTCCCGGCCATAGATAAAGACATTTGCAAAGTTTCAAGTCTCTAGCTTGAAGGGTGTGGAAAAAACTTGCGAACATACAGACGGACGGACAGACACCATGAAGGACATTGCACAAACCCAATATACTCTTTACCTTCGGTATCGAGCATAAAAAAGGACAGAAAACAGGACAAAAATTGTTTTGTGCAATTTTAAGCTTTTAGCATCAAAATGAAACTTGCACAATTCCGTGAGGTGATAATAAACATAAACATATGTAGCTAATACAGCTTCCTGGTGACAAGATTGGGGACAATCCACCGGCTTAAAACCATTTTTGCTTTAAAATCTGGCTGCTGTAGCCAGCAATCACGAAATTTTTGTTTCTAAGAATCTTTCGGCATAATTTAACTTTATCTTTCACTTTTGTTGTACATTAGATATCAAATGATCGATGACATCGAAAATACATATGTTCAAAGTATGTAAAATAGGATGCCACACCGTTTTAAAAAATCGCTGTTTTTAAAGAAAACTTTGAAAAAAAGATTGAAATAAATGAATCAAATAAAATCTGAAAAAAGGCCAGATTTCCGGATAGGGGATGTTTGATATTTTTTCCGGACAAAGCACTTAAAAACAGGACAGATCTGGTTGGAAAAATGCCAAATCGGCATCACTGTTGTTGGGCCCGCTCTGCTACTTTTTGTTGGTGTCATTGATTTGAAAAAACAACAAAGCAAAACTTGGTGCGTCTAGAAAAATTTGGCACACCAGAAAATGTTGTGGGGGTGGATTTCCATACTTGCTTAACTTAGACAAAACGCAAGATCGATAAAACTCAGATCACGCAGTCAATGGTTTACACGTTGTACAGTGAAGTCAATTTTTGACTTATTTTGAAGTATTTATTTATAACACTTACTTTAAATTAAGTTGTTAATTTGATTTGTTTATAATAATAAGTCGACTTTAGACTTAATAATTGAAGCAACATTATATATAGTTGGATAAGGACTACTGAGGAAACCACAATAAAAAGCAAGTGGTAACGTTGCAGTCGGACGCAATCGACTGCGCTATACTCGATACCAGTATTTAAACCGGTAAAAAGAGGCCTGATTGCAAAGGGGTACGGATGTGGCAGGGGTGAAAGCTGCCTCTAAAATTCTGATACAGATGGGCATGCCACCAGCTATCTTCCTTCCAAATTTGGTGACACTTGCTTCAAGTTTGTAAAAGGTTGGGGAAGGGTGCTGGTGGCGTTTAGCTCAAAAACTATGAAACATACACGCATTCCCGTTTTTAACGAAACGTTGGGGCGGCTGGGGTTGGCTAGGGCGGTATGGGTGGGCGTGGCATCCAAAGTTTTGATGCAGTTTTTGGGGATCTTCATCACTTATCTTGGCGCAAAATTTGGTGGATCGAGCTTAAAAACTGAGAAAGTTGTAGGCGTTTTTGATTTAAAACCGCGGGGGGCTGGGAGCGGAATGGGTCGGCGTGGCACCACAATTTTTCGGGAACGCCAAAATTTCCCACCAAATTTGGTAACTCTCACTGTAAGGGTGTGCAGAATAGGTGGAATTGTCGATTTTGAGTTATCGAATTTATCAATTTGCCAGCCCGCCAGTTATTGTAAAGCCCCAATCTTGACACTTTAATTTACTATGCCATAGATAAAGATAATTGGAAAGTTTCAAGTCTTTAGCTTGAATTGTGTGGAAAAACGTTGCGTTCATACAGACAGACGGACAGACAACATGACGGACATACTCCTTATATACTCTTTACCTTCGGTACCGGAAAAGAGAATATTAAATACTTTGCTTTAATATTTTGTGAAATATTTTCTAATTTATTTATTTTATAACTTCTGTTGCTAATTTTTATACAAACTATCCGCGCAGCGAAGTAAGCGGGCCACTTACTAGTAAAATATATTCTAATTTATAACTGATTTGCAAGATAGGTAAGCGTTTAGGATAAATAGTTTTACTAGATATGCTTTCAAATAGTTCTGCCGTTGTTAATACCCCCGAGACAATCTGTTGTGTTTGCACGAAAGAAGTCGAGCTTCCAGCTTAATTATTCACAACAAGGTGTAACCATTATTTTCACCACGCGTGTTTTGTAAGTCAAGCAAACAACAGAAAAGTTTGTCCAGTTTGTCGTACATCGCTTCGTTGTTCGGCTACTAATCTTTTAGAAGAGCTAAAAGCAGCTCAGTCTTCCAAGCATAATATGCCGTCGTCAGGTATAAATACCAGAGCACAGTCAAAAGCGACTGTTGCAAGTTCATCGTTAGGCCTGAATCTTGAAATGTCTGCCAATCAGATGAACCCTACCAACAGTTCGTCCGAGTTACAGTCGAACATAAGTCCGACTATGCGACAGACCCAATCCGTGCAACCAGAAACTGGGGAAGGTATCTTCGATCAGAACAGAGTAGTTCAGCCAGAAAGTCAACCAAGACCGATGCAAATGGGGCAAGAAAGTCTGTTGGCTAACTTGCAACAATCCATTACAACAGCAATGGCCACAGTATTATTACAACAAACACGAACAATTGCTCAATCGATCGAGGCTGGATTTCAGAGATTGTCTGTACAAATGCCCACTAGTTCGGAGCCGACTCAGCCAATTAATAGAGTTTCGCCATCGGCCCAAGCCCATCAAAGTTTCGAACAGTTGTTTAGAATCCCAAGTAGGCCCGATAGTGAACATTTTCCACCTGCAGGTACGTTAGCTGGTTCACATTCAAATTATGATTTACGACCAGATCGTATTAGCCAAATAATGTCTAATTGGAAGTTACGCTTTACCGGACATGCGTCGTTGTCAGTTGATGATTTTTTGTACCGAGTCGAAGCAGTCACTCACCAAACTCTGGCGGGCAATTTTGAAGTGCTAGCACGATATGCAAGCAATTTGTTCGAGGGAAGTGCCAATGAATGGTATTGGAGATTCCACAGAAGTGTCCCTGTAGTTCGCTGGTCAGATTTGTGTGAAGCGTTGAGATCGCAATTCCAGGATGGAAGAACTGATTTAGAGATTCAGATATTGCTCAAAGGAAGCAAAAGCATAATGAAGCGTTTGATAGTTTTTATGATGCCATAGTGTGTTTAGCAGACAAGCTTAGTCAACCGTTAAGTGAACAAGCTTTATTGGAAATACTTCGTGCAAACTTGTTGCCTGAAATACAGCACGAAATGTTATATGTACCAATTGGTAGCCTTGTTCAGTTGAGACACATAGTGCGTACACGTGAACGATTTGTGAAATCTGTTGCGCATTCAATAGTTCCTGTGCAACGATATCAATCCAAACGGCATGTAAATGAAGTTACGGTACAGACCGAAACCGACAACGAAGATGATGAGGATTCCAATAATATTAATCTCGCGGCAATGACCCTTTCTTGTTGGAACTGTGGTAAAAATGGGCATAGGTATCAAGATTGCGTGTCAGCTCGTAACGTTTTTTGCTATGGGTGTGGTAAAAGAGACACATATAAACCATCATGTTCTAGATGTGCTCTCACACTTCAAAAAAACGAACACCAGCGTGCACCTTTGAACAGTGCACGCAAACTAGTGTCCAGGGGGACCAATACAGACTAGCTCTGGATACCACCAAAGCTAGTAATATCACACCGGCCACGACCTTAATCCCAGCTTTTTCTTTACCTAAACCTAAACTCAAAATAAGTGCCGAGTGTTTGCGACATACTCGCAACGGCATTCGTCGTCGTTCTTTTCGCTTAAAGCAGAAACAGTCCGTAGCGGACATAAATTCCTCTACTGTCGATTTATCAAGTGACGTTCGGCCATACGCCGATGTAACCTTATTGGGAAAATCTCTAACTGGTCTTATGGATACAGGAGCGTCAATTAGTTGTATAGGTGGTAAATTTGCAGCAGAGTTGAATCAAGTTGAATATAAGCCATTGAAGCTCAATGTTCGCACCGCTGATGGGGCAAAACAAGCTATCGTAGGTAAAATCACAACTGAAATTTTGTTTAGCGGTGACACAAAACGATTATGCTTTTATATTGTTCCTTCGCTGTCGCAAGAATTATATCTTGGCGTTGACTTTTGGATAGCCTTCGACTTGTTACCCTTGGTGTTGATGCATAAAACCCATAGTGCTAAAGTGGCTGCTTTAGAAATATCCGACCCTTTAAAAATTCCGTTAACGGATCAGCAGCACAAGGAGTTGATAGCTACAATTAAACTGTTTCCTTCTTTTGCTGAAAAAGGCCAAGGCAAGACAACTTGGCTTTCTCACGATATAGACGTGTCAGACTGTACTCCCATTAAACAGCGTCATTACGCAGTATCGCCAGCAGTCGAAAAGCTGATGTACGCCGAACTGGAGAGAATGCTATCGCTAGGAGTTATAGAAGAATCAGACAGTCCTTGGTCATCTCCCATTGTTCTTGTTCAGAAACCGGGAAAGGTGCGTCTGTGTCTTGATAGTAGAAAGGTAAACGAGGTAACAGTTAAAAATGCATACCCAATGCCATTGATAGATGGTATACTTAGTAGACTTCCTCGAGCTGAGTACATAACGAGTATCGACTTAAAAGATGCTTATTGGCAAATCCCATTGACGCAAAGAGCTCGAGAGAAGACAGCATTTACTGTCCCAGGTAGACCGCTATATCAATTCACTGTCATGCCGTTTGGGTTAACCAACGCGCCGCAAACTATGTCCAAGCTAATGGATACGGTTATACCGCCCAGTTTGCGCAACGAGATTTTTGTTTATCTGGATGATTTGCTAGTTGTTTCAGAGTCGTTTGAAAAGCATATCACCGTGCTTAGACAACTTGCAAGCCGATTAGCCCTTGCAGGTCTAACGATTAATGTAGAAAAAAGTAAATTCTGCCTTACAGAAGTTAAGTACTTAGGTCATGTGATAGGACATGGCACAATTCAAACTGACCCAGAGAAAGTCGCTGCGATAAGAGATTTTCCAGTACCTCGATCTGTTAAACAAGTCCGGCGGTTTTTAGGTACCACAGGGTGGTATCACAAATTCATAAACAACTATGCTGGCATTGCTGCACCCATTTCTGACACCCTCAAAAGTAGAAAAAAATTTGAATGGTCAGAAGAGGCTCAAAAAGCGTTTATATTGTTAAAAGAGCAAATGTGCAAGACTCCAGTATTGCATAGCCCAGACTTTACGTTGCCGTTTTCCGTTCATTGTGACGCTAGTCATACAGGTGTTGGAGGCGTGCTTATGCAAAAGGATAGTGAGGGTAATGAAGTTCCAATTGCTTTTATGTCTCGCAAACTAAATAAGTGTCAACGAAATTATTCAGTGACGGAAAAAGAATGTTTGGCCGCTGTTATGTGCGTAAAAAAATTTAGAGCATATATAGAGGGACATGAATTTTCCATCATCACGGATCATGCTTCGTTAAAGTGGCTCATGTCACAAACGGATTTGAGTACCAGGTTAGCAAGATGGGCACTTAAGTTGCAGGCATTTTCATTTAAAATATATCATCGCAAAGGCAGTCAGAATGTAGTTCCGGATGCACTTTCGCGCATATATACGGAAGATTTATCAGAATTATCGTTGGATTGTCCAATTGATTTGAAATCTTTGCATTTTCACACTCAGGAGTATGTGGGACTTAAAGACCAAATTTTAAATCAAAAGGTTCCATTGCCAGATGTCAAGGTTATAGACCATATAATCTATCGCCGAGCAGAGCATGCTACTGGTGAGCAAATTGCAGACGAAATGTGTTGGAAATTGTGGATACCAAGAGAGATGGTCACTGACGTTTTAAAACAGTGCCACGAACATCCGTTAGCAGCACATAATGGTATTAGTAAAACGCTCGAAAGAATTCGGCGGTATTACTACTGGCCCAATTTGGTAGGGGATGTTAAAGCCTTCATAAATAACTGTGCAACATGCAAATGCACCAAACATCCTAATCGACCCTTGAGACCACCTTTAAGTTCCGCAACTGATATTCAGAGAGTTTTTCAGAAATTATTTATTGATTTTCTAGGTCCGTACCCCCGTAGTCGTACTGGTCATATTGGCATTTGTGTGGTGGTTGACCACCTGTCAAAATATCCGTTTTTGAAACCAGTAAAAAAATTAACTGCTGACGCGATTATTCATTTCCTGGAAGAAGAAATTTTCCACTGCTTTGGAGTACCAGAGACTGTTCTATCGGACAATGGTGTGCAATTTAAATCGCACCAATTTAATGCATTGTTGCAAAAATATAGCGTACAACACCGTTATACAGCTATGTATGCACCTCAAGCTAACGCATCGGAGCGTGTAAATAGATCGGTACTTGCCGCTATTAAAGCTTACATAAAGCCAGATCAGTCCAACTGGGACGAACAACTCAGCCATATAAGCTGTGCACTTCGTTCGGGTGTGCATTCCGCAGTAAAAAGTAGTCCGTATAGAGTAGCATTTGGTCAACACATGATCACCGATGGCTCTACTTATCCTCTTTTGAGAAGTTTACAACAGCTAGATGATCGGACTATGACCTTTAATAGGGAAGATTCGTTGGATCTAATTCGTCAAACTGCAAAACTAGGAATCAATCAGCAGCATGCGCGAAACGAAAAGTACTATAACACTCGAAGTAAGGTAGTTTCTTATGTTGTTGGACAAGAAGTCTATCGTCGTAATTTTCAGCAAAGTAATTTCTCTACAGGCTATAGCTCGAAATTAGGCCCCACTTTTGTCAAAGCCAGAATTCGGAGCTGGAAGATTTGCAGGGTAAACCAGTTGGAAAATATCACGCTAAGGATATTAAGCAATAACCTCGATACTGTTTTCTTTTGGTTGTGTCTCCAAGCGGGTATCCCACTTTGGTCGTTTCATCGCCAAAGTGTGATTTTGGTAGGGGGGTGTGTAATATGCCGCTTGTCGACTGCATTTGGTTTAATGACAAGCCCTAAAAGTAGGCAACCCTTACAGCCCAACCTCTGCTGATGTGCATGTAAAACTGTATGCAGCTTTTAGTTACGTTTTGTGTTCTTTGTAAATAACAAAATTAGTATTATCTTTGTTTTTTTAAAAATAAAAATAAGATTGGTTAAAATTTAATTTGTTTAAGTTAGTTGGTAAATTTTCTATTGTTAGTATTTATTTCGGGTTATTTTTCGGTAGGGGCAGTACATTCGCAATGAGAATGTTAACCGGTACAGGGCTGTGAATAGTGAATATAAAGATGAAATATATTGGGGCAACTTTGTCGCTTCCTGCCATCTAATTTCTGACGGCATGTTTTTTTTTCCTCTCAAAGACTGGCAAGAGAGTAGATGTGCGCTATTTTACTGGTCTAAATTAAAGACAGTAACAAAAAAAATTGTGGAACCTTTAATTTAAATAAAATAAAGTTATAAAAATAGCTTACAAATAAAAAAAAAAAAGAAGCTATAAGTGCCACTGGATTTTTATAAAGACGAGTGAATAATTTTCCCTGATGCAGCGCACTTGGATTTAGAAGCCGTAACCTTAAAAATTGTTTAAGTGCCAGTTCTCACCATAATAGGTAATTAAAAATTAAATTTGTTTTGTGTTCGCAATTCTGATTAGTTATTCGCTTTATGTTTGTTTTTGTTTACATCAGAATTGGCGGTTTGGCTATACCCTAGGTTTGGCTATACCCTAGGTTTGGATATACCCTAGTTTTGGATATACCCTGGGCTTGAATATAGTCTCAGTGGGTTTGGGAATGTATCAACAATTGCCACATATTCAACTGCTAAGAAACGGAAACAGATCAGCTGTCCCCAACGAATCCAGACTCAATTCGCTCTCTTAAAACTACCGCTCCCGCATTTACCTATGGTCTTCACACACCAGTCCGGATTTGAAGTCGCACGCAGAGCAACCCCCGCGTGAGGAAGTTGCCGAAATCAATTAATAATGTGGTAGCAAAGAACCTAAAAACATTACAATGTTCTAGATAGCTACAAACCCTTGCGAAGTGTATTAGTTTTTTTTTTGGTTAAAAATTATTACCAAGTGAGTCAGTGCCAATCAAACATAACCCTACAAAAGTTATGTAACCTACCGGCACCAACAAAGAGAGAGGTTAATGTTTTAAAATGTATAAGTGTAATCTAATGTTGTAATATTTTGCATATTTTTGGTGTTAATTGTGATTAATCAATTGTTAAAAATCAATGGCAAGTGGTGTCGAGAAAAAAAAATATAAAAATAAATAAAAGAGAAAAAAATTTAAAGTTGCGTATGTTCGCATAAACTTAAAAGTAATTGCAATTTTATAGATAAAAAGAAAAAAAAAACATACAATAGCAAAAGAAAAATATGCAAAGTAATAATTAAATCAAGTTAGTGTTATGTGCAAAAGCAAACGAAAAAGAAACAAGAGTAGGTGCTAAGAGAGCCTACCACTCTAGAATCCCCCCCTCTCATCCATTAACTTTTACTATAGCTTCAGCGACGGATAAAAATACACACACACAACGAAAGATCTTTCTGCGTGGGATAATGCCGTTGTAAGTTATCTCTTTACCATTACATTCCCTTAATAATATCAACGTAAAAGCTTCTCTTTTCGTGTGATAATGTAACCTTGACAAAAGCTTCTCTTAAACAACCTTGAACTTTATTGCTTTTGAACATATGTGTTTTTGCAGCATATGCAAATACGCTAACTAAAAAAAGTTAACGTACCGATTTTTATTTACTTTTTCATTTGCACTTAAATATTTAACAAAGTCTTAATAAAACAAAATTAACGTAACGCATATCATATTATAATGTCTAATTTAAGTATATAAAATAATCCATATGCATGATCATATTTATTTAATATTTATATATTTAACCATTATTCTTATAACATATTATTGTTTATTTTTGCTGCTCTAAGCACTTGCGTTTTTTTATTATATTGGTTAGCCGTTATGTTTAGGTCGTTTGTTATTTGCGTTAAGAATATAATAATGTCTGCTTAATTTACTTTTGTTTTATTGGAACCATGTCTAGCCTGAACGAGATGCGATAATTGCCATAGGCGCTTTTAGGGATCCTGAATAGATTGATTTGACTATGGTCAGGATCATGGTAGGGTGGGCGTATGCACATTAACACCTTGTGCAATGGCATCAGCAGCCTTCGCCATCGCTTACATTGTGCAAAGTTTATTTTTTTTCAGCCGCGTCTAAAAACCCACAATTTTATGAGCTTCCTTCATCCCCTTTGCCCCTGTCCCGGTAAAAATAGTACGCGAATTAATGATAATAGAATGCGAAGGGAGCAACGTATCACTTGGTTCATTCTTTTGGTACCCTCGACTTACCATCAGCTCTTCAATACTTGCACGTTAAACGTTACAACTGTTCGCTGAAAATTAATTTGTGCTCGCGTACATTAAACGCACAGTGCCAGAAAAATAAGTTAAACAATAAATAAAAAAAAAATAAAAAAACTTGTCAGACAATTAACCAGCTATAATATACGTTATTGTCTAAGAAGCTAAGGTTACACCCACAAAACTGCGTCAAGGGTTAAGTGCAAGTTTACGCATGCGCACAACTGGACCCCTTAGTGGTCATCATAAATCGCAAATCATCCTCTCTCAACAAGTGCCAACTCCCATTGGATAAGTTGAAAGGCAGACGGAAAAACAAAATGCGATCTTTATCTCATATATTTTGTGATAGAGAAGGCACCAAGTTTGGTTTGCAAGCTTGTGTGCGCTGTGTACAACGACCTTACCCTGAAACCAGAGCTTTCGCTCAAGAGAGGTTGGAAACCAGGCTTGCCTATGGTGCGGAGATACGCTGGAACAAGCTTCGGCTGCTGGCGCTACGCACGCTAAGATCGGGTGACGTTCATCGGAAGGTGTTATGTGCGGTGATCCGGAGTAGAGCATAAGTATCTGTATTGGCCTTTTTAAGTTTACCTCTCGGCCCTCTCCCTGCAGTTCGACTGGTATGAATTCGTTCCTTGTCTTTGGTGAATCATCGATTCTTTGGAATGATTCCAGAATCGATCCAAAAGAATGCAGAAGAGAATGGATCGTTTGTACGCGGCAAGATATACATACATACTTAGCATGCAAGCCTTGCTCGCCTTGCTCGCTCTCTAAATTTTAGTTTTCATTCAACCCTTAAGGGCTGTACGCAGCAGCCCCGTACAGCGCCAGTACAGTAATACATGAGTTTTACGGGCTGTAACGATAAGTGTTGAAAAATGCACATATTGTGGCGGTAGGTTGATTACTCCATTTAAATAAATCGGAAATGCAACTGTGTTTTATCGTTTGTTTACATTTGGGCAAATAAATTAATTAAAGTAAAATGGATTGCGAACAACAAAATTTATTTGTAATAATGTGCACAACCAACACCATACTGTTGGCACTTATAAAAAAAAAGGGACGCTTCTTATTAAAATATTATTAAAATGCAGCTTGCTGGTTAAGTCCCACAAGACTGGCCGACGCTGAATTTGTCTCCATCATTTTCAAAATTTTTGTAGCGCGACTTGCGTTCAGACATTTTGCGCTGTTTTACTCCCGTAAATAGCTTCTGAACGCTATTTACAGTCGTACAAATTTAACATAAGATTTTAACAGTTTCATTATCCAACACTACGTACGGCTCGTAGAGAGTAAATGCTGCGGACATGAAAATGTTATTACTGTACTGGCGCTGTACGAGACCATTTTTTTTATATGAAGTTTTTACAGTACTGGCGCTGTACGGGCTGCTGCGTACAGGCCTTTATAAAAGACGCATATCCGCGGACGCATATGTTTTTAAGTTGCTATTGTTTTTGCTTAAACCATAATAAGTTTGAAAATAAATATATGATTAAAATGTTTATGTATTTGTTTTTGGGTTAGTTTCTGCCAAAATACTTGCATACGCATGTACAGATGTACATATCAATGCAATCAACATTTTAAATTCATTGATCTCTCGCTCTCTTACTCTAAGACGCTGTGAGAGAGCGAGCAAAGCGCGCATTTAGTGTATGTATAATAAAAAGGGCAATGCAGAAAAATTGGCATGTGAAAAACAAATAAGCAAGAACAAAACATAAACAAAATATTAGTGCGTACCGTTTTGCTTTACATGCTCTGCGTATAGAGGTAAGCAACAAATACATACACAATAAATTCATACAATATCTAATCAAAATAATACTATTTTTCAGATGCCATCCAGGCAGTCGACCAAAATACACCGGCGGAGGAGCAGCATTGGGCATTGCAGCTTCAAAAAAATAGGATAAATAAGGCTTCATTTAGGCAAAAAAATTAAACAATATTTAGTTTAATAAAAAAAAAATTTTTTCAAATAAAAAAAATCTTTTCCGCATATTTATTTTTATATCAATCGATTCCCAAATGGGGACAAGGAATCGATTCCCTGTACCAAGTACGAGAGGAATCGATTCCCAAATGGGGACAAGGAATCGATTCCCAAATGGGGACAAGGAATCGATTCCCAAATGAGGACAAGGAATCGATTCCCTGTACCCTGTACGGGAATGGGTACAAGGAATCGATTCCCTGTACCCTGGACGGGAATGGGTACAAGGAATGCAGAGCGGAATCAATTCATACCGTCCAATGACATGCCCATGTTAAATTCACTGATATTTTACACGCGTTGTCTTCCAGGCGGGAAGCGATGGTAGTGAAAATGGATCGATGAATCCACAGTTGATTCATCGATCCATCGAACTGCAGGGCTGCTGTTGCGTCTTATTGGTGGTATAATATTATTACCTTGCCTACCCAATACACCAACCCGCAACCAGATTATTTATATTCACATACATATACACTTACCAGAGAGCTGCAACGCTCAAAAATTTTTCGCTCATACCCGATCATTGATCGGATTTTTTGTGAGGCAAAACTTTCGATCAGCAAAAATGAGTGATCGGTTAGCGTGCGTGATCGAAGCGAACATTCAGTTCGGATCACAGCCGATCAATTCGTACATGATTGTATTTGATCGAAACTTTTGTATGAGCAGCAAAGAGTGATCAAACATTTTTGTCGCAATCAGTTCGCTCACGATCAATGTTTTATCATGATCGGGCGGCTCAACTCAACCCGAAATTAAATTGAATTTGTTCTTATTTTGTTAATCAAAGCATTCTTTGCTTTTATAATGTTAATAAATAAATGAAATAATATGTTTTTGTTAATTTTATGCATCACAACTTATTTCTTCAAAGACACAGCCATACAGTGACTCTCATTTTACAACGCAACTTTCGATCTGATCAGATCACTCACGATCAATTCAATCACAACATGATCGAAATCTGAGTTTCGATCATTCGTTCGAGCTGATCGGTTTTTTCATTCCGATCATTTTCGATCATCATACCCGAACCCATGGTTGAATTATACATGGTTAAGTCATGCGAGAGAGAAGGAGCCTGTTGATAAGCCCACGCGAGTGTAAGAGAGATAGCATAATTGCTCTCTCGATATTGCTTTATCGTCTTGTTTTTGTGAGTAAAAAAGAGATAGAACGATGTGTAATTTTGTTTACATTTTCAATCGCTGCTCTAATTTCAGAGCGTTTAATGCAATGCACTGTATTAATATAATATATGTATTAAAGAGCTGCACAAATACTTCTATTCGACAAATGTTCTACTAAGCAGTACTTCCAAGCACTGCAATTCATTGTTTTGCTGTTATTCAACTAGAACATAACAGTGAAAGCTTTTTATCAAAACAAGCACGACATCATTTGAAGAGCTTTCACTCCAGTGCTTGAAAGTGCTTGAAACTTTCTTTGAAGCGAAATGTCAAAAATATATTCACTTTGCTGTCAAGCACTACAAATTGCAGCGAGTTCAGCGAGTGCACTAGAACATTCTGCTTTTTAGTTCAGGGAATCGTCAGTGCAGTACATTGAAAAAATGGATGAATCGTTTGATGTAAGTAATATAAATCGCATTATGGGAGATTTTATTGATAAAATCATTCTATAATTATACATATGTATAGGAATCTACGAATGATTCCACTTATAGCAGCGCAGGCGACATCAAATTAAATTTGTTAAGCGGCAAATACAAAATAATCACAAAACGTGGTCGCAGCAAAGTATGGGAAGTGTTTGGAACCATTGAAAATGGTGAAGGGGCTCTGGTGTTAGGTTTCTTGGCATGCCGCAAATGCCAAAATGTGTATAAGCACAACCCAAAAACCACATCAAATTTGGTCAAACACAAATGTTATGTCAACGAAGGGCTGAAAGATAGCGAAACAGTTGCAAAAGTTCCGGTTGACACTGCTTCAAAAAAGAAATGTGTGGATGTTTTTACAAAGTGGGTCGTCCTTAATTGTAGACCATTTAAAATTGCTGATGATGATGGGCTCAAGGAAGTTGCTGAGTTTTTCGTTTCAATGGGCAATAAGTTTGGCAAAAATGTAGATGTTGCGACTCTCATTCCCCATCCAACAACCATATCACGGAACGTCGAATCCTTATACATAAAGCATTTTGATGATATTCGTCGCCAAATGATTGATATAGCCAACATTGGATATGGTTTAACAACAGATCTTTGGACAGACAATTATTTAAAAAAATCCTATTTGGCGTTGACAGTGCATTTCGTAAAGGATGCAAATATTTTCTGCAAGTTGTTGGGCATGAAAGCAATGGATAATGAAAGAAACACAGGTTTGAAGCAACTATTCAGTTAATTAAAGTTATCATAAAAAAAATATTATTTTTTCATTTAGCCGAAAACGTCCTTGGGAAGGTTGTTAACTTATTGGCTGAATTTGGATGCACTCTAAGCAACAAGACAGTGGTTGTCACGGATCGTGGTGCAAATATGGTTAGTGCATTTCAACCCTACGTTCACCTGTTCTGCGTTAACCACCTTTTGCAAAATACGCTGAAAAAATCAATGGATGAAGTGGGCGAGATAGCAATCATTTGTAAGCTAAGCTCTAAAATAGTTAAGTATTTTAAAAAATCCGGGCAAAATTCCAATTTTGCAGTTACCCTAAAAAGTTATTCGCCGACTCGTTGGAATACGTTTTACTACGTGTTCCATTCAATTAGAAGCAATTGGAATGAAATATTTCAAATTCTTCAAGAAAAAAATGAGCTGCACAGATTGGGAGAGCTTAATCTTTCCCATTTGAATTATTTAATAGAAGTTTTAGAGTGTTTTGAATTAGCTTTAAAAAAACTTGAGGGAGATAAGTACCCAACGCTGCATTTAGTTGTGGTGCACGTTCATGAGCTGATACGTACATGTACGATCAAAGATGAAGACATCTCAATGATCAAGGCTTTTAAGGAAAGGCTTTTGTTTTATATTAATAATTTAGTTTTGAAAAATTTAAATATTTTCCATAAAATCGCCCTTTTCCTTTTTCCTCCTGCTAATAAGCTTCTTCAATTCAAAGCAGAAGAAAGAGAAGCGATCAGAGAAGGAACTAAAGAAATTATGACTGAGTTTTTTGAATATGATCAAACATGTTGTAATGTTGAAGTAGGTTCCGAAAAAAAGCGTGACTTGTTTGATAAATTCGTTACCCACCAAAATGGATCAAATTCAGCAGATGCCGTATCAGATGAGTTGGCAATGTATGAAAGCTCAATAATTAACTACTACAGTGAATTTGATGCATTGAAATGGTGGGATACGAATAGAATTCAATTTCCATTGCTGTATAAAACTAGTTGTAGAGTGCTAGCTATTCCAGCCTCAAGTGCATCATCGGAAAGAGTTTTTTCGGCTGCCCGAGCCTTACTTACTGAAAAAAGATCTGCACTGGGCGGCAACTCCGAAGCAGTAAATCAAATAATGTTTTTACATAACAATATCTCTATTTAAATAATTATAGTTAACTTTTTTAATATTAAATGTATTTTATTAAACATAAATCATTTGTATCAATGCTGTATGAAATAAATAATAAAAAATATTTTGTTTTTTCAATTGGGCTCAATGTACGCCGATATCATTAATTCAGAATTGGGCTATGAAATAGAATACTATTTCAGCATTGTTTTGTTTTGTTTTGCTTTGCTTCAATTTTGTTCTACTTCATTTTTGTTCTATTTGTTCTATAGTTGAAAGTTCTATTACTTGCTTGTGCAGTACTTGCTGTCAAACTAAAAGCTTTTCTCACTAAAGTATTTGTTTTGTTGGGAGAGTTAACATGACAGGTAGTAGTTGAAAAGCTCTGAATGGCTTACAGAACATTATTACAGTGCTTGTGCAGCTCTTTAATATGTATATTGTGAAGTTAATTTTTAACTTTTAAGAAAGAAAATTCGAATGTATAAATTAAATTTAAAGCATTTATTTACCAATCTTAAAGTAATATTTTTAACAGTTTGCGATGGCCCATTAATCTTTGTTTATCTTTTTGTAATTTTAATTTATAATTAAGGTTTTTAATTCTAAATCTAATTCTGATTTTAAAATAAAATTGTTTTAATTTATGTGGCAAATCAATGTCGTTTGAAGCATTTACCAAAGCCGCTTTTATATTTGTTATCTAAAAAAAGTAACATAACCTAAAAATTACACGAAAAATTCGTCCGCACTCACAACTTACCACGTTGACAGCTGCTTAGCGACTGACAACAGGCTCCTAAAAATTGAGCGAGCTCTCTCTCTCGGCATAACCATGTATAATTCAACCATGCCCGAACCTAAAATTCAGTCTCGATCAGCGCGCAGAGCAATCATGCCAAACGAGTGAACGAAACGAATGTTGTGATCGAATTGATCAAACATGTTGTTACGAAGCGTTTGAATGGTTGTGATCAGATTTAAGCGAGTTTGATCGAACCGATCCGATCATGCTCAAAGCAGCTCTCTGACACTTACTCATATTCATGATGAAATAACACAAGGTGGTCCCGTCGGCAACAGACATCCACTTATTGTATGCTTGCAATAAGTGCGAGTGAAAAGAACATACTATAGTATGTCGTATTGAGTGTGAGTGAGGCGGCAATGTGATTGTTCTCGTCAACAAGCAAACGTGCACTGAAATAAGTGTATACTTCGTAAAACTTCGGCAGCCGATGGGACCACCTTGTATTATTTCATCATGCTCATATTCAGCTAACATATGTTCGCAACAAAGATCAAAAACAAATATCATATAAATTCTAAAAATGAAGCAGTAAAAACAATAATGCAATGAAGCATATAACCTATACAAAATAAGAAAAGAAAAAAGTTCGAGAAAAAAAAAAAGAAACATTACATTACCTAATATTAAATAGTTAAGTACAATTATGATAGTTTTGTTAGTTGAAGAATGTTTACTCATGTCGTAGTTGAGATATGTAAAAGCTTTATTTGGACTTGGGCAAACAAGTACACAAAGCGCCCTCTAGGTCTCGACCCATTGCTATAAATATTTTGTTTCAGCCCCACCGCCCGCACCTTGAAAGATCTTTCGACGTGGGACGACAAACTGAGTGAGTGAAAGCTTCGATGTTATGATTTTATATATTTACTAGAAAGTGGCCCGCTTACTTCGCTGTGCGGATAGTTTATATAAATTTTAGCAACAGAAGTTATAAAATAAATAAATTAGAAAATATTTCACAAAATATTAAAGCAAAGTATTTAACATTCTCTTTTCCACGCCACCATTGAGGCGCGTCATTATACTCGGTACCGAAGGTAAAGAGTATATTAGGAGTATGTCCGTCATGTTGTCTGTCCGTCTGTCTGTATGAACGCAACGTTTTTCAACACAATTCAAGCTAAAGACTTGAAACTTTCCAATTCTCTTTATCTATGGCATAGTAAATTAAAGTGTCAAGATTGGGGCTTAACAATAACTGGGGGGCTGGCAAATTGATAAATTCGATAACTCAAAATCGACAATTCCACCTATTCCGCACACCCTTACAGTTAGAGTTACCAAATTTGGTGGGAAATTTTGGCATCCCCGAAAAATTGTGGTGCCACGCCCACCCATTCCGCTCCCAGCCCCCCGCGGTTTTAAATCAAAAACGCCTATAACTTCCTCAGTTTTTAAGCTCGATCCACCAAATTTTGCGCCAAGATAAATGATGACGATCCCAAAAAAACTGCATCAAAACTTTGGATGCCACGCCCACCCGTACAGCCCTAGCCAACCCCAGCCGCCCCAACTTTTCGTTAAAAACGGGAATGCGTGTATCTTTCAGAGTTGTTGAGCTAGAGTCTCTGAATTTGGTAAAAAGAAAGCTAGTATTGAACCCCAATGATCTGCATTAAAGTTTTGGAGTCACGACCACCCTTTCCGCCCCCAGCTTTACCGCAGTTTCAAATCAGAAATGACTTTATCTTCCTCAGTTTTTGAGCTACAGCCACAAAATTTTGCGCCAAGATAGGTGATGACGATCCCCAAAAAACTGCATCAAAACTTTGGATGCCGCGCCCATAACTGGTAGCGACACCCAAAGATATTTTGTAGCCAGGTCCACCCATAACGCCCACAGCACCCTTCCCCAACCTTTTACAAACTTTGAGCTAGAGTCGCCAAATTTGGTAGGAAGATAGCAATTGACATCCCAAGAAGATCTGCAGGAATAATTTGGATGCCATACCCACCCATAACTCGCCCAGCCCCTCTTCCCCCACCTTTAACAAACTTTGAGCTAGTGTCAACAAATTTGGAAGGAAGATAGCTGAAACTGTTGCTGCTGTGGCTGCAGCGGCTGCATAAAAAACTGTGGCAGGGCCACAGCAGGCAAAGCACCCCAATAGTTTTGTGCGTTCATTCTTGTATCACTTTTAGAAATGAAATGAAGCAATGCGCAAAGGGCACACTAAAGTAAAAATTGTAAAATTCCCTTAGAGTGAAAGAGTTACTGTTATTTATGTGAATTGATCTCATCTACAGAACAATATCACATTTTCATGCTCTTAAGCCAATCGCATTCCTCTTAGTCCTCCTTTTTTGTTTCAAATTCGTGTGTGCATACAACGGCTTATAATAAGCCTGAAGCGATCGACAAAAACAGCAACAACAAATCTTTTGCATTCACAGTTATATTTATACCCTGAAATGGGTAAAAAAGAGTATAATTTTTTTGTGCATAAGTATGTAACAGGCAAAAAGAAGCATCTCCGACCCCATATAAAGTAGATATATTCTTGATCAGCATCAACAGCCATATGCAATACTAGAAAGTGGGCCGGTTACTTCGCTGCGCGGATAGTTTATATAAATTTTAGCAACAGAAGTTATCTTCTTCTTCTCTATATATAAAAGAGTTCGTCCGCGTTAAAATGGATAGGTGTTAGCCTAAACGAAAAGAGCTAGAAGGCTGAAATTTTCACACAATTTTTTATGCAGGTATTCTGTTTGTCCTAAGAAAGGAATTTTATTTTGGACAACTCCTTCGAGTACCTCCCATACATTTTGGAGCACTTTTACCCACTCCAAAAACAAAACAAATTACCCATTCCACTACTGCCGCCTGTTTGTCGCACAAGCTGAGAGTTTGATCGCGAGCGAGAATACAAAAACAAAACAAATGCGCAGTGACGCCTTCGCGTCGCACAAGCAAAGTCATAAAAAAAAGGTTCATACACTCGCAAAAAAGAAACGGATTTCCGCTACTTAATGAATAAGTGCATTCACATATGTATAAGTGAACAATGCGCTTGAAAATAATTTTCAATATTTTATGTACATGAATCTTTTCGCACAGTGCACATTGTTTTTTTTTTCAAATTTGTGTGCCTTTGACAATTGATTTACGACGCGAGTAGCTATTAGCGTCGTCCACCCGGCAGATGCGGCGGCAATTGGAACAGTCCCAGCGTCCAGCATGTGTGTGAATAAGAAATTTGCAAACTCGATAAAACATCGTGCAAATTGTTCAGTAAGCCAAAAAATCCCAGAAAATAAAAAAAAAAAAGCCAAAAAATAAAAAAAAAGCCAGAAAAAGCCAAAAAAATAAAAAAAAAAAAAAAAAGCCAACAAATAGAAAAAAAAAGCCAAAAAATAAAATAAAAACCAAAAAATCCCAAAAAAATAAAAATAAACCAAAAAATCCCAGAAAATAAAAAAGAAGCATATGCAGTATCTGCAGTATTCATTACTGGTGTCCGCTTCATCGCGGCTTATCCAAACTTTAAAATCTGGCTGCTACAGCCAGCAATCACGAAATTTTTATTTGTACGAATCTTTCGGCATTAATTAACTTTATTTTTCACTTTTGTTGTACATTGTACATAAAATTACAAATGATATCGAAAATACATACAAAGTATGTAAAAAGATCGATATTTTTAATAGATTGGATGCCACAATGTTTTTAAAGAAAACTTTGAAAAAAAGATTGAAATAAATGAATCAAATAAAATCTGAAAAAAGGCCAGATTTCCGGATAGGGGATGTTTGATATTTTTTTCGGACAAAAGACTTAAAAACAGGACAGATCTGTCCGAAAAAAGGCCAAATCGGCATCACTGTTGTTGGTGTCATTGAATTAAAAAAACAACAACTAAGCAAAACTTGGTGCGTCCAGAATAATTTGGCACACCAGAAAATGTTGTGGGGGTGGATTTGCATACTTGCTGCTAATATAACTTAGACTAAACGTAACACACTTACATTAATAATATACAATTTCGAACAAGTAAAATTGGTCCGTACACTTGCAAAAAAGAAACGGATTTCCGCTTCTTAATGAATAAGTGCATTCACATATAAGTGAACAATGCGCTTGAAAACAATTTTCAATATTTTATGTACATGTATCTTTTCGCACAGTGCACATTGTTTTTTTTTTTTCAAATCTGTGTGCCTTTGACAATTGATTTACGACCCAAGTAGCGTTTGTTGTTGTTGTAAGTGTTGTTGTTGGGCCCGCACTGCTACTTTTGTTGGTGTCATTAATTTAAAAAAACAACAACAACAAAAAAAAACTTGGTGCGTCTAGAAAAATTTTGCACACCAAAATACATATGTATGTTGTAGGGGTGGATTTGCCTACTTGCTGCTAATATAGCCGTACATAAGTTTGTATACAAATCTATGCATGCCTGCGTCGTACGTGTAAAACACGCTCTTCGTCCCAAACTCAAAGAGCCGCTTAAAATTTAACAGAACGCGCGCGTTGCTCTTATGATAATTAGATAATTTCAAATCTCGCTCCGATCATGCTCCTCTGTTGTTGCTCATTTACTTTCACTCTCTATTTTATGTGCGCGCTCTGCATGTCAATCATAAAGTTCAATAACCCTACCTCCTCCGCACACACTAAATCAAAGCTCAAGGCTAAAGTACGTGTGAGTACTTAACTGCAGCCTCTTAGATATGTTTTTATTTGATTCAGTGCGTGCGAAGAAGGCAGCGATATTACGCTCTTTGTTTGACTTGCAGAGCGCGCGCATTCATAAGAGAGTGAGCTGAAATCATGATACAAAAAATACCGATAACGCATTGCGCAAAAAAAGCTGTTTTGCGTGACGTCACATGTGACAGGTTGGGTATGATTTTCATATTGCATATGGCTGTTGATGCTGATCAAGAATATATATACTTTATATGGGGTCGGAGATGCTTCTTTTTGCCTGTTACATACTTTTGCACATAACAATTATACCATTTTTTTTACCCATTTCAGGGTATAAATATAACTGTGAATGCAAAAGATTTGTTGTTGCTGTTTTTGTCTATCGCTTCAGGCTTATTATAAGCCGTTGTATGCACACACGAATTTGAAACAACAAAGGAGGACTAAGAGGAATGCGATTGGCTTAAGAGCATGAAAATGTGATATTGTTCTGTAGATCAAGGCATACTTAACTAGGTAGCCGCACTCGCTCTTCGTTACGCCTTAGCAATGTGAGAGGGAGAAAAAAATATCATGCTGTCGTCAACACAATGAAATGTGTGAGCGCATGCATTTGTATATACATACATATTTGTGTGCTATTTTTCCTGCAAACAAAAACAATTTGTCGGCATAATAAAAATCTCGTACAAAAGCGCAAAGCAGAACGCAAAAAAATTGTCCGCGGAGATGCGTCGCACACAACGCTCGGCTCGAGACTGAAGTGTAAGGCGTACAAAAGAGGGACACAAGCCGAGTTCGGCTACCTATATATGTAAATATGCCTTGCTGTAGATGAGATCAATTCACATAAATAACAGTAACTCTTTCAATCTCAGGGAATTTTAAAATTTTTACTTTAGTGTGCCATTTGCGTATTGCTTCATTTCATTTCTTAAAGTGATACAAGAATGAACGAACAAAATTATTGGGGTGCTTTGCCTGCTGTGGCCCTGCCACAGTTTTATATGCAGCCGCTGCAGCCACAGCAGCAACAGTTTCAGCTATCTTCCTTCCAAATTTGTTGACACTAGCTCAAAGTTTGTTAAAGGTGGGGGAAGGGGGACTGGGCGATTTATGGGTGGTTATGGCATCCAAATTAATCCTGCAGATCTGCTTGGGATGTCAATTGCTATCTTCCTACCAAATTTGGTGACTCTAGCTCAAAGTTTGTAAAAGGTTGGGGAAGGGTGCTGTGGGCGTTATGGGTGGGCCTGGCTACAAAATATTTTGGGTGTCGCTACCAGTTATGGGCGCGGCATTCAAAGTTTTGATGCAGTTTTTTGGGGATCGTCATCACCTATCTTGGCGCAAAATTTTGTGGCTGTAGCTCAAGAACTGAGGAAGATAAAGTCATTTCTGATTTGAAACTGCGGTAGGGCTGGGGGCGGAAAGGGTGGGCGTGACTCCAAAACTTTAATGCAGATCATTGGGGTTCAATACTAGCTTTCTTTTTACCAAATTCAGAGACTCTAGCTCAACAACTCTGAAAGATACACGCATTCCCGTTTTTAACGAAAAGTTGGGGCAGCTGGGGTTGGCTAGGGCGGTATGGGTGGGCGTGGTATCCAAAGTTTTGATGCAGTTTTTTGGGGATCGTCATCACTTATCTTGGCGATTTAACACCGCGGGGGGCTGGGAGCGGAATGGGTGGGCGTGGCACCACAATTTTTCGGGGATGCCAAAATTTCCCACCAAATTTGGTAACTCTAACTGTAAGGGTGTCCGGAATAGGTGGAGTGGTTATCGAATTTATCAATTTGCCAGCCCCCCAGTTATCGTAGAACCCCAATCTTAGAACTTGAACTGTCCCGGCCATAGATAAAGACATTTGCAAAGTTTCAAGTCTCTAGCTTGAAGGGTGTGGAAAAAACTTGCGAACATACAGACGGACGGACAGACACCATGAAGGACATTGCACAAACCCAATATACTCTTTACCTTCGGTATCGAGCATAAAAAAGGACAGAAAACAGGACAAAAATTGTTTTGTGCAATTTTAAGCTTTTAGCATCAAAATGAAACTTGCACAATTCCGTGAGGTGATAATAAACATAAACATATGTAGCTAATACAGCTTCCTGGTGACAAGATTGGGGACAATCCACCGGCTTAAAACCATTTTTGCTTTAAAATCTGGCTGCTGTAGCCAGCAATCACGAAATTTTTGTTTCTAAGAATCTTTCGGCATAATTTAACTTTATTTTTCACTTTTGTTGTACATTGTACATAAAATTACAAATGATATCGAAAATACATACAAAGTATGTAAAAAGATCGATATTTTTAATAGATTGGATGCCACAATGTTTTTAAAGAAAACTTTGAAAAAAAGATTGAAATAAATGAATCAAATAAAATCTGAAAAAAGGCCAGATTTCCGGATAGGGGATGTTTGATATTTTTTCCGGACTAAGCACTTAAAAACAGGACAGATCTGTCCGGAAAAATGCCAAATCGGCATCACTGTTGTTGGGCCCGCTCTGCTACTTTTTGTTGGTGTCATTGATTTGAAAAAACAACAAAGCAAAACTTGGTGCGTCTAGAAAAATTTGGCACACCAGAAAATGTTGTGGGGGTGGATTTCCATACTTGCTTAACTTAGACAAAACGCAAGAACGATAAAACTCAGATCACGCAGTCAATGGTTTACACGTTGTACAGTGAAGTCAATTTTTGACTTATTTTGAAGTATTTATTTATAATACTTACTTTAAATTAAGTTGTTAATTTGATTTGTTTATAATAATAAGTCGACTTTAGACTTAATAATTGAAGCAACATTATATATAGTTGCATAAGGACTACTGAGGAAACCACAATAAAAAGCAAGTGGTAACGTTGCAGTCGGACGCAATCGACTGCGCTATACTCGATACCAGTATTTAAACCGGTAAAAAGAGGCCTGATTGCAAAGGGGTACGGATGCGGCAGGGGTGAAAGCTGCCTCAAAAATTCTGATACAGATGGGCATGCCACCAGCTATGTTCCTTCCAAATTTGGTGACACTTGCTTCAAGTTTGTTAAAGGTTGGGGAAGGGTGCTGGGGGCGTTTAGCTCAAAAACTATGAAACATACACGCATTCCCGTTTTTAACGAAACGTTGGGGCGGCTGGGGTTGGCTAGGGCGGTATGGGTGGGCGTGGCATCCAAAGTTTTGATGCAGTTTTTGGGGATCTTCATCACTTATCTTGGCGCAACATTTGGTGGATCGAGCTTAAAAACTGAGAAAGTTGTAGGCGTTTTTGATTTAAAACCGCGGGGGGCTGGGAGCGGAATGGGTCGGCGTGGCACCACAATTTTTCGGGAATGCCAAAATTTCCCACCAAATTTGGTAACTCTAACTGTAAGGGTGTGCGGAATAGGTGGAATTGTCGATTTTGAGTTATCGAATTTATCAATTTGCCAGCCCCCCAGTTATTGTAAAGCTCCAATCTTGACACTTTAATTTACTATGCCATAGATAAAGAGAATTGGAAAGTTTCAAGTCTTTAGCTTGAATTGTGTTGAAAAACGTTGCGTTCATACAGACAGACGGACAGACAACATGACGGACATACTCCTTATATACTCTTTACCTTCGGTACCGGAAAAGAGAATGTTAAATACTTTGCTTTAATATTTTGTGAAATATTTTCTAATTTATTTATTTTATAACTTCTGTTGCTAAAATTTATACAAACTATCCGCGCAGCGAAGTAAGCGGGCCACTTACTAGTAAAATAAATAAATTAGAAAATATTAAAGCAAAGTATTTAACATTCTCTTTTCCACGCCACCATTGAGGCGCGTCATTATACTCAGTACCGAAGGTAAAGAGTATATTAGGAGTATGTCCGTCATGTTGTCTGTCCGTCTGTCTGTATGAACGCAACGTTTTTCCACACAATTCAAGCTAAAGACTTGAAACTTTCCAATTCTCTTTATCTATGGCATAGTAAATTAAAGTGTCAAGATTGGAGCTTTACAATAAATGGGGGGCTGGCAAATTGATAAATTCGATAACTCAAAATCCACAATTCCACCTATTCCGCACACCCTTACAGTTAGAGTTACCAAATTTGGTGGGAAATTTTGGCATCCCCGAAAAATTGTGGTGCCACGCCCACCCATTCCGCTCCCAGCCCCCCGCGGTTTTAAATCAAAAACGCCTATAACTTCCTCAGTTTTTAAGCTCGATCCACCAAATTTTGCGCCAAGATAAGTGATGACGATCCCCAAGAAACTTCATCAAAACCACCAAAACAACCATCAATTCCACGCCCACCCATACCGCCCTAGCCAACCCCAGCCGCCCCAACTTTTCGTTAAAAACGGGAATGCGTGTATGTTTCATAGTTTTTGAGCTAAACGCCCCCAGCACCCTTCCCCAACCTTTAACAAACTTGAAGCAAGTGTCACCAAATTTGGAAGGAACATAGCTGGTGGCATGCCCATCTGTATCAGAATTTTTGAGGCAGCTTTCACCCCTGCCGCAGCCGTACCCCTTTGCAATCAGGCCTCTTTTTACCGGTTTAAATACTGGTATCGAGTATAGCGCAGTCGATTGCGTCCGACTGCAACGTTACTACTTGCTTTTTATTGTGGTTTCCTCAGTAGTCCTTATCCAACTATATATAATGTTGCTTCAATTATTAAGTCTAAAGTCGACTTATTATTATAAACAAATTTTTCTGGACGCACCAAGTTTTGCTTTGTTGTTTTTTTAAATCAATGACACCAACAAAAAGTAGCAGAGCGGGCCCAACAACAGTGATGCCGATTTGGCCTTTTTCCGGACAGATCTGTCTTGTTTTTAAGTGCTTTGTCCGGATAAAATATCAAACATCCCCTATCCGGAAATCTGCCCTTTTTTAGATTTTTTTGATTCATTTATTTCAATCTTTTTTTAAAGTTTTCTTTAAAAACATTGTGGCATCCGATCTATTAAAAACAGCGATCTTTTTTAAAACGGTGTGGCATCCTTTTTTACATACTTTGTATGTATTTTCGATATCATTTGTAATCTAATGTACAACAAAAGTGAAAAATAAACTTAAATAATGCCGAAAGATTCGTACAATCAAAAATTTGGTGATTGCTGGCTACAGCAGCCAGATTTTAAAGATTGGATAAGCCGCGATGAAGCGCAGATACTGCATATGCAGTCTTAATAGCAAAATAGATCACATTCGCGCGTATATGGCAACAAAAAACATATGCAAAACGCTTTGTGCCTCGCACAAAAAAGCATAATTTGTTTTTAAGCCGGCGGATTGTCCCCAATCTTGTCACCAGGAAGCTGTATTAGCTATGTTTATGTTTATTATCACCTCACGGAATTGTGTAAGTTTCATTTTGATGCTAAAAGCTTAAAATTGCACAAAACTATTTTTTTCCTGTTTTCTGTCCTTTTTTATGCTCGATACCGAAGGTAAAGAGTATATTAGGTTTGTGCAATGTCCGTCATGGTATCTGTCCGTCCGTCTGTATGCTCGCAAATTTTCCACACCCTTCAAGCTAGAGACTTGAAACTTTGCAAATGTCTTTATCTATGGCCGGGACAGATCAAGTTAGAGTTACCAAATTTGGTGGGAAATTTTGGCATCCCCGAAAAATTGTGGTGCCACGCCCACCCATTCCGCTCCCAGCCCCCCGCGGTTTTAAATCAAAAACGCCTATAACTTCCTCAGTTTTTAAGCTCGATCCACTAAATTTTGCGCCAAGATAAGTGATGACGATCCCCAAAAAACTGCATCAAAACTTTCGATGCCACGCCTACCCATACCGCCCAAGCTAACCCCAGCCGCCCCAATTTTTCGTTAAAAACGGGAATGCGTGTATCTTTCAGAGTTGTTGAGCTAAAGTCTCTGAATTTGGTAGAAAGATAGCTAGTAATGAACCCCAATGATCTGCATTAAAGTTTTGGAGTCACGCCCACCCTTTCCGCCCCCAGCTTTACCGCAGTTTCAAATCAGAAATGACTTTATCTTCCTCAGTTTTTGAGCTACAGCCACAAAATTTTGCGCCAAGATAGGTGATGACGATTCCCAAAAAACTGCATCAAAACTTTGGATGCCGCGCCCATAACTGGTAGCGACACCCAAAGATATTTTGTAGCCAGGCCCACCCATAACGCCCACAGCACCCTTCCCCAACCTTTTACAAACTTTGAGCTAGAGTCGCCAAATTTGGTAGGAAGATAGCAATTGACATCCCAAGAAGATCTGCAGGAATAATTTGGATGCCATACCCACCCATAACTCGCCCAGCCCCTCTTCCCCCACCTTTAACAAACTTTGAGCTAGTGTCAACAAATTTGGAAGGAAGATAGCTGAAATTGTTGCTGCTGTGGCTGCAGCGGCTGCATATAAAACTGTGGCAGGACCACAGCAGGCAAAGCACCCCAATAGTTTTGTGCGTTCATTCTTGTATCACTTTTAGAAATGAAATGAAGCAATGCGCAAAGGGCACACTAAAGTAAAAATTGTAAAATTCCCTTAGAGTGAAAGAGTTACTGTTATTTATGTGAATTGATCTCATCTACAGAACAATATCACATTTTCATGCTCTTAAGCCAATCGCATTCCTCTTAGTCCTCCTTTTTTGTTTCAAATTCGTGTGTGCATACAACGGCTTATAATAAGCCTGAAGCGATCGACAAAAACAGCAACAACAAATCTTTTGCATTCACAGTTATATTTATACCCTGAAATGGGTAAAAAAGAGTATAATTGTTTTGTGCATAAGTATGTAACAGGCAAAAAGAAGCATCTCCGACCCCATATAAAGTAGATATATTCTTGATCAGCATCAACAGCCATATGCAATATGAAAATCATACCCAACCTGTCACATGTGCCGTCACGCAAAACAGCTATTTAAGCGCAATGCGTTATCGGTATTTTGTATCATGGTTTCGGATCACTCTTATGTATACGCGCGCTCTGCAAGTCAAACAAAGAGCGTAGTATCGCTGCCTTCTTCGCACGAACTGAATCAAAGCAAAACATATCTAAGAGGCTGCAGTTAAGTGAATTGCATAGCCTAAACTCACACGTACTTTAGCCTTTAGCTTTGACTTAGTGTGTGCGGAGGAAGTAGGGTTATTGAACTTTATGATTGACATGCAAAGCGCGCACATAAAATAGAGAGTGAACAAAGGAGCATGATCGGAGCGAGATATCAAATTATCTAATTATCATAAGAGCGACGCACGCGCTCTGTTTAGTTTTAAACGGCTCTTTGAGTTTGGGACGAAGAGCGTGGCTCACAAGTACAACGCATGCATAGATTTGTATAAAAACTAATGTGAACGGCCTTTGCTTGTTCGAAATTGTATATTATTAATGTAAGTTTTACGTTTTGTCTAAGTTATATTAGCAGCAAGTAGGCAAATCCACCCCCACAACATATGGATTTTGGTGTGCAAAATTTTTCTACACGGACCAAGTTATGTTTTGTTGTTGTTGTTTTTTTTGATGTGTTAACATCTATAGGCGCGGGTAGCGCAACTATCTCGGTACAATACATGCAAACCTCACACCGCGTTAACTCACACATGATTAGCGTCGACGCTTTCAAAAAAAGTGTTACGCGTTATGAAGCGTTTGTGTAGCAAATAGTATGTGTTTGTTGTTAAAACAATTTCTCTGCTCAAAATAAGTATGATGGTATTAGTGCTTTGTGCAGCGGCAGAGCGCCCCAGCCCGGGCATGCAGCTGTTAAGCAAAGAGAATGATGCTGTTGAATACCCTAATAAATTATAAGTGTTATTGAGGACGTGTACTTCAATAATATATTTGCTATAAATGCATACTTTTATTAGTATAAGTTGGCGCTTAGCAAACAATTGCGAAACTACTAAAATAGTTTAATAATATTAATTGATTATTTGATAAATATAGCAAATAAGCTAGTTAGGGTATGCAGCAATCATCATTCGTCCAAGGCAATTCTGTTTTGCTTCTTCGTGAATGCACAGACACAACACACACACACACTTACAGACAAACATAGCGGACTTCTGTAGTAAGAAAATGAACTGACGAATGAAGAATGTTATGTACCATAATATTATATAAGTGCTAATGTGGATATTATATATATGCAATAATTGCATACTTAATAAGCATAAGTTGGCGCTTAGCAAACAATTGAGAAAATACTAAAAATAGTTTAATAATATTAATTAATTAATCAATTAATATAGCAAATAAACTAGGTAGGGTATCCCACACCATCATTCACTTATTAAAGAAGTTCTTTATGTTTGTTTGTGTGTGTCTGTGCGTATTTATGCGTATGCATGTGCGCGCTTTGTTGTTCTGCTGGTGGCGGTCAAAAGCAAAACAAAAAGTAAATTAATTTTGCAATTGTTAACACATCGTTAGTGAGTTCGAACACTAATTAATTTTTTTTAAATCAACGACACCAACAAAAAGTAGCAGTGCGGGCCCAACAACAACACTTACAACAACAACAAACGTTACTTGGGTCGTAAATCAATTGTCAAAGGCACACAAATTTGAGAAAAAAAACAATGTGCACTGTGCGAAAAGATACATGTACATAAAATTTTGAAAATTATTTTCAAGCGCATTGTTCACTTATATGTGAATGCACTTATTCATTAAGAAGCGGAAATCCGTTTCTTTTTTGCAAGTGTACGAACAAATTTTACTTGTTCGAAATTGTATATTATTAATGTAAGTTTTACGTTTTGTCTAAGTTATATAAGCAGCAAGTAGGCAAATCCACCCCCACAACATATGTATTTTGGTGTGCAAAATTTTTCTAGACGCACCAAGTTTTTTCTTTGTTGTTTTTTTTTTCAATCAATGACACCAACAAAAGTAGCAGTGCGGGCCCAACAACAACACTTACAACAACAACAAACGTTACTTGGGTCGTAAATCAATTGTCAAAGGCACACAAATTTGAAAAAAAAAAAAAATGTGCACTGTGCGAAAAGATACATGTACATAAAATTATGAAAATTATTTTCAAGCGCATTGTTTACTTAATTGTGTATGCACTTATTCATTAAGAAGCGAAAATCCGTTTCTTTTTTGCGAGTGTATGAACCTTTTTTTAATGACTTTGCTTGTGCGACGCGAAGGCGTCACTGCGCATTTGTTTTGTTTTTGTATTCTCGCTCGCGATCAAACTCTCAGCTTGTGCGACAAACAGGCGGCAGTAGTGGAATGGGTAATTTGTTTTGTTTTTGGAGTGGGTAAAAGTGCTCCAAAATGTATGGGAGGTACTCGAAGGAGTTGTCCAAAATAAAATTCCTTTCTTAGGACAAACAGAATACCTGCATAAAAAATTGTGTGAAAATTTCAGCCTTCTAGCTCTTTTCGTTTAGGCTGTGGCTGAGCCATTCTAACGCGGACGAACTCTTTTATATATATAGATGAAAATCATACCCAACTTGTCACATGTGACGTCACGCAAAACAGCTATTTATGCGCAATGCGTTATCGGTATTTTGTATCATGGTTTCGGATCACTCTCTTATGTATACGCGCGCTCTGCAAGTCAAACAAAGAGCGTAGTATCGCTGCCTTCTTCGCACGAACTGAATCAAAGCAAAACATATCTAAGAGGCTGCAGTTAAGTGAATTGCATAGCCTAAACTCACACGTACTTTAGCCTTTAGCTTTGACTTAGTGTGTGCGGAGGAAGTAGGGTTATTGAAATTTATGATTGACATGCAAAGCGCGCACATAAAATAGAGAGTGAACAAAGGAGCATGATCGGAGCGAGATATCAAATTATCTAATTATCATAAGAGCGACGCGCGCGCTCTGTTTAGTTTTAAACGGCTCTTTGAGTTTGGGACGAAGAGCGTGGCTCACACGTACAACGCAGGCATGCATAGATTTGTATAAAAACTAATGTGAACGGCCTTTGCTTGTTCGAAATTGTATATTATTAATGAAAGTTTTACGTTTTGTCTAAGTTATATTAGCAGCAAGTAGGCAAATCCACCCCCACAACATATGTATTTTGGTGTGCAAAATTTTTCTACACGGACCAAGTTATGTTTTGTTGTTGTTGTTTTGTTTTTAATCAACGACACCAACAAAAAGTAGCAGTGCGGGCCCAACAACAACACTTACAACAACAACAAACGTTACTTGGGTCGTAAATCAATTGTCAAAGGCACACAAATTTGAGAAAAAAAACAATGTGCACTGTGCGAAAATTATTTTTAAGCGCATTGTTCACTTATATGTGAATGCACTTATTCATTAAGAAGCGGAAATCCGTTTCTTTTTTGCAAGTGTACGAACCAATTTTACTTGTTCGAAATTGTATATTATTAATGTAAGTGTGTTACGTTTAGTCTAAGTTATATTAGCAGCAAGTAGGCAAATCCACCCCCACAACATACATATGTATGTATTTTGGTGTGCAAAATTTTTCTAGACGCACCAAGTTGTTTTTGTTGTTGTTGTTGTTTTTTTCAATCAATGACACCAACAAAAGTAGCAGTGCGGGCCCAACAACAACACTTACAACAACAACAAACGTTACTTGGGTCGTAAATCAATTGTCAAAGGCACACAAATTTGAAAAAAAAAAAAAACAATGTGCACTGTGCGAAAAGATACATTTACATAAAATTAGCGCATTGTTTACTTAATTGTGTATGCACTTATTCATTAAGAAGCGAAAATCCGTTTCTTTTTTGCGAGTGTATGAACCTTTTTTTAATGACTTTGCTTGTGCGACGCGAAGGCGTCACTGCGCATTTGTTTTGTTTTTGTATTCTCGCTCGCCATCAAACTCTCAGCTTGTGCGACAAACAGGCGGCAGTAGTGGAATGGGTAATTTGTTTTGTTTTTGGAGTGGGTAAAAGTGCTCCAAAATGTATGGGAGGTACTCGAAGGAGTTGTCCAAAATAAAATTCCTTTCTTGGGACAAACATAATACCTGCATAAAAAATTGTGTAAAAATTTCAGCCTTCTAGCTCTTTTCGTTTAGGCTGTGGCTGAGCCATTCTAACGCGGACGAACTCTTTTATATATATAGATGAAAATCATACCCAACCTGTCACATGTGACGTCACGCAAAACAGCTATTTATGCGCAATGCGTTATTGGTATTTTGTATCATGGTTTCGGATCACTCTCTTATGTATACGCGCGCTCTGCAAGTCAAACAAAGAGCGTAGTATCGCTGCCTTCTTCGCACGAACTGAATCAAAAAAAACTGCATCAAAACTTTGGATGCCGCGCCCATAACTGGTAGCGACACCCAAAGATATTTTGTAGCCAGGCCCACCCATAACGCCCACAGCACCCTTCCCCAACCTTTTACAAACTTTGAGCTAGAGTCGCCAAATTTGGTAGGAAGATAGCAATTGACATCCCAAGAAGATCTGCAGGAATAATTTGGATGCCATACCCACCCATAACTCGCCCAGCCCCTCTTCCCCCACCTTTAACAAACTTTGAGCTAGTGTCAACAAATTTGGAAGGAAGATAGCTGAAACTGTTGCTGCTGTGGCTGCAGCGGCTGCATATAAAACTGTGGCAGGGCCACAGCAGGCAAAGCACCCCAATAGTTTTGTGCGTTCATTCTTGTATCACTTTTAGAAATGAAATGAAGCAATGCGCAAAGGGCACACTAAAGTAAAAATTGTAAAATTCCCTTAGAGTGAAAGAGTTACTGTTATTTATGTGAATTGATCTCATCTACAGAACAATATCACATTTTCATGCTCTTAAGCCAATCGCATTCCTCTTAGTCCTCCTTTTTTGTTTCAAATTCGTGTGTGCATACAACGGCTTATAATAAGCCTGAAGCGATCGACAAAAACAGCAACAACAAATCTTTTGCATTCACAGTTATATTTATACCCTGAAATGGGTAAAAAAGAGTATAATTGTTTTGTGCATAAGTATGTAACAGGCAAAAAGAAGCATCTCCGATCCATATAAAGTAGATATATTCTTGATCAGCATCAACAGCCATATGCAATATGAAAATCATACCCAACCTGTCACATGTGCCGTCACGCAAAACAGCTATTTATGCGCAATGCGTTATCGGTATTTTGTATCATGGTTTCGGATCACTCTCTTATGTATACGCGCGCTCTGCAAGTCAAACAAAGAGCGTAGTATCGCTGCCTTCTTCGCACGAGCTGAATCAAAGCAAAACATATCTAAGAGGCTGCAGTTAAGTGAATTGCATAGCCTAAACTCACACGTACTTTAGCCTTTAGCTTTGACTTAGTGTGTGCGGAGGAAGTAGGGTTATTGAACTTTATGATTGACATGCAAAGCGCGCACATAAAATAGAGAGTGAACAAAGGAGCATGATCGGAGCGAGATATCAAATTATCTAATTATCATAAGAGCGACGCGCGCGCTCTGTTTAGTTTTAAACGGCTCTTTGAGTTTGGGACGAAGAGCGTGGCTCACAAGTACAACGCATGCATAGATTTGTATAAAAACTAATGTGAACGGCCTTTGCTTGTTCGAAATTGTATATTATTAATGTAAGTTTTACGTTTTGTCTAAGTTATATTAGCAGCAAGTAGGCAAATCCACCCCCACAACATATGTATTTTGGTGTGCAAAATTTTTCTAGACGCACCAAGTTTTTTTTTTGTTGTTGTTTTTTTCAATCAATGACACCAACAAAAGTAGCAGTGCGGGCCCAACAACAACACTTACAACAACAACAAACGTTACTTGGGTCGTAAATCAATTGTCAAAGGCACACAAATTTGAAAAAAAAAACAATGTGCACTGTGCGAAAAGATACATGTACATAAAATTTTGAAAATTATTTTCAAGCGCATTGTTCACTTATATGTGAATGCACTTATTCATTAAGAAGCGGAAATCCGTTTCTTTTTTGCAAGTGTACGAACAAATTTTACTTGTTCGAAATTGTATATTATTAATGTAAGTTTTACGTTTTGTCTAAGTTATATTAGCAGCAAGTAGGCAAATCCACCCCCACAACATATGTATTTTGGTGTGCAAAATTTTTCTAGACGCACCAAGTTTTTTTTTTGTTGTTGTTTTTTTCAATCAATGACACCAACAAAAGTAGCAGTGCGGGCCCAACAACAACACTTACAACAACAACAAACGTTACTTGGGTCGTAAATCAATTGTCAAAGGCACACAAATTTGAAAAAAAAAAAAACAATGTGCACTGTGCGAAAAGATACATGTACATAAAATTATGAAAATTATTTTCAAGCGCATTGTTTACTTAATTGTGTATGCACTTATTCATTAAGAAGCGAAAATCCGTTTCTTTTTTGCGAGTGTATGAACCTTTTTTTAATGACTTTGCTTGTGCGACGCGAAGGCGTCACTGCGCATTTGTTTTGTTTTTGTATTCTCGCTCGCGATCAAACTCTCAGCTTGTGCGACAAACAGGCGGCAGTAGTGGAATGGGTAATTTGTTTTGTTTTTGGAGTGGGTAAAAGTGCTCCAAAATGTATGGGAGGTACTCGAAGGAGTTGTCCAAAATAAAATTCCTTTCTTAGGACAAACAGAATACCTGCATAAAAAATTGTGTGAAAATTTCAGCCTTCTAGCTCTTTTCGTTTAGGCTGTGGCTGAGCCATTCTAACGCGGACGAACTCTTTTATATATATAGATGAAAATCATACCCAACTTGTCACATGTGACGTCACGCAAAACAGCTATTTATGCGCAATGCGTTATCGGTATTTTGTATCATGGTTTCGGATCACTCTCTTATGTATACGCGCGCTCTGCAAGTCAAACAAAGAGCGTAGTATCGCTGCCTTCTTCGCACGAACTGAATCAAAGCAAAACATATCTAAGAGGCTGCAGTTAAGTGAATTGCATAGCCTAAACTCACACGTACTTTAGCCTTTAGCTTTGACTTAGTGTGTGCGGAGGAAGTAGGGTTATTGAACTTTATGATTGACATGCAAAGCGCGCACATAAAATAGAGAGTGAACAAAGGAGCATGATCGGAGCGAGATATCAAATTATCTAATTATCATAAGAGCGACGCGCGCGCTCTGTTTAGTTTTAAACGGCTCTTTGAGTTTGGGACGAAGAGCGTGGCTCACACGTACAACGCAGGCATGCATAGATTTGTATAAAAACTAATGTGAACGGCCTTTGCTTGTTCGAAATTGTATATTATTAATGTAAGTTTTACGTTTTGTCTAAGTTATATTAGCAGCAAGTAGGCAAATCCACCCCCACAACATATGTATTTTGGTGTGCAAAATTTTTCTACACGGACCAAGTTATGTTTTGTTGTTGTTGTTTTGTTTTTAATCAACGACACCAACAAAAAGTAGCAGTGCGGGCCCAACAACAACACTTACAACAACAACAAACGTTACTTGGGTCGTAAATCAATTGTCAAAGGCACACAAATTTGAGAAAAACAAGTGGAAACGTTGCAGTCGGGCGCAACCGACTGCGACATACTCGATACCAGTATTAAAACCGGTAAAAATAGGCCTGATTGCAAAGGGGTACGGATGCGGCAGGGGTGTAAGCTGCATCAAAGATTGTCTGATACAGTTGGGGATGCCACCAGCTATCTTCCTGCT
Source organism: Scaptomyza graminum (assembly GCA_018901835.1). Classification (NCBI taxonomy): domain Eukaryota; kingdom Metazoa; phylum Arthropoda; class Insecta; order Diptera; family Drosophilidae; genus Scaptomyza; species Scaptomyza graminum. The sequence continues at coordinate 83,625 of JAEIFL010000246.1, read as the reverse complement.
TAATTTGGTGACTCTAGCTCAAAGTTTGTTAAGGGTAAGGGAAGGGGGCTGGGGCCGTTTTTGGTGGGCGTGGATCCAAATTTTTGATGCAGATCTTTGTGGAATGCCAATTGCAATATATAATAATATAATTTGGTGACTCTAGCTCAAAGTTTTTAAAAGTTGGGAAAGGGGGGCTTGTGTAGGCGTGGCTCCAAGATATCTTTGGGGGTCACTACCAGTTATCTTCCTACCAAATTTGGAGACTGTAGCTCAAACACCATGAAAGATACACTCATTCCCGCTTTTAACGAAAAGTTGGGGCGGCTGAGGTGGGCAAGGGCGGTATGGGTGGGTGCGGCATCCAAATTTTGATGCATTTTTTTTAGGATTGTCATCACCTATCTTGGCGCAAAATTTGGTGGCTGTAGCTCAAAAACTAAGGTAGATATAGGCGTTTCTGATTTCAAACTGCGGGGGGCTGGGGGCGGAATGGGTGGGCGTGGCCCCAAAATTTTTGATGCATTTTTTTCGGGGATGCCAGTAGCTATCTTCCTACCAAATTTGGTAGCTCTAACTGTAAGGGTGTGCGGAAACGGTGGATTTATCGATTTTGAGTTATCGTATTTATCGATTTGCCAGCCTCCCAGTTATCATATAACCCCAATCTTGACACTTTATCTGTCCCGGACATAGATAAAGACATTTGCAAAGTTTAAAGTCTCTAGCTTGAAGGGTGTGGAAAAAGTTGCGTTCATACAGACAGACAGACGGACAGACACCATTACGGACATTGCACAAACCCAATATACTCTTTACCTTCGGTATCGAGTATAAAAAAAACAATGTGCACTGTGCGAAAATTATTTTCAAGCGCATTGTTCACTTATATGTGAATGCACTTATTCATTAAGAAGCGGAAATCCGTTTCTTTTTTGCAAGTGTACGAACCAATTTTACTTGTTCGAAATTGTATATTATTAATGTAAGTGTGTTACGTTTAGTCTAAGTTATATTAGCAGCAAGTAGGCAAATCCACCCCCACAACATACATATGTATTTTGGTGTGCAAAATTTTTCTAGACGCACCATGTTTTTTTTTGTTGTTGTTGTTTTTTTCAATCAATGACACCAACAAAAGTAGCAGTGCGGGCCCAACAACAACACTTACAACAACAACAAACGTTACTTGGGTCGTAAATCAATTGTCAAAGGCACACAAATTTGAAAAAAAAAAAAAAAAATGTGCACTGTGCGAAAAGATACATTTACATAAAATTAGCGCATTGTTTACTTAATTGTGTATGCACTTATTCATTAAGAAGCGAAAATCCGTTTCTTTTTTGCGAGTGTATGAACCTTTTTTTAATGACTTTGCTTGTGCGACGCGAAGGCGTCACTGCGCATTTGTTTTGTTTTTGTATTCTCGCTCGCGATCAAACTCTCAGCTTGTGCGACAAACAGGCGGCAGTAGTGGAATGGGTAATTTGTTTTGTTTTTGGAGTGGGTAAAAGTGCTCCAAAATGTATGGGAGGTACTCGAAGGAGTTGTCCAAAATAAAATTCCTTTCTTAGGACAAACAGAATACCTGCATAAAAAATTGTGTGAAAATTTCAGCCTTCTAGCTCTTTTCGTTTAGGCTGTGGCTGAGCCATTCTAACGCGGACGAACTCTTTTATATATATAGATGAAAATCATACCCAACTTGTCACATGTGACGTCACGCAAAACAGCTATTTATGCGCAATGCGTTATCGGTATTTTGTATCATGGTTTCGGATCACTCTCTTATGTATACGCGCGCTCTGCAAGTCAAACAAAGAGCGTAGTATCGCTGCCTTCTTCGCACGAACTGAATCAAAGCAAAACATATCTAAGAGGCTGCAGTTAAGTGAATTGCATAGCCTAAACTCACACGTACTTTAGCCTTTAGCTTTGACTTAGTGTGTGCGGAGGAAGTAGGGTTATTGAACTTTATGATTGACATGCAAAGCGCGCACATAAAATAGAGAGTGAACAAAGGAGCATGATCGGAGCGAGAAATCAAATTATCTAATTATCATAAGAGCGACGCGCGCGCTCTGTTTAGTTTTAAACGGCTCTTTGAGTTTGGGACGAAGAGCGTGGCTCACACGTACAACGCAGGCATGCATAGATTTGTATAAAAACTAATGTGAACGGCCTTTGCTTGTTCGAAATTGTATATTATTAATGTAAGTTTTACGTTTTGTCTAAGTTATATTAGCAGCAAGTAGGCAAATCCACCCCCACAACATATGTATTTTGGTGTGCAAAATTTTTCTACACGGACCAAGTTATGTTTTGTTGTTGTTGTTTTGTTTTTAATCAACGACACCAACAAAAAGTAGCAGTGCGGGCCCAACAACAACACTTACAACAACAACAAACGTTACTTGGGTCGTAAATCAATTGTCAAAGGCACACAAATTTGAGAAAAAAAACAATGTGCACTGTGCGAAAAGATACCTTTACATAAAATATTGAAAATTATTTTCAAGCGCATTGTTCACTTATATGTGAATGCACTTATTCATTAACAAGCGGAAATCCGTTTCTTTTTTGCAAGTGTACGAACCAGAGAACTGCAACAATCACCGACACCCAAGGTGCACCGGGTAAATATAGGGTGATTTTGACACCCTGGTTTTTTTTGCTACCGGACAAATAAGTAAAATCGCTCGCCTCGCAATGATGCATGAGTGTTAGGCACACAAGCATCAAAACTGAGTAGGTAGTTTTTTGCATAAGTGCGTAGGTTATATTTCGTCGCGTGAGCGTCGCAAGAAGGATGACCCAAAAATTGAAACGCAAAATGTATTGAGTGTGTTGAGTGTTACGGTTTTTTTTATGCGGGCCTGCAACTGCGTTGTTTTTTTTGGTACCTGCTGCTGCAAAACCGTCGCTAAATGCGCAGTAAATAAAATCATAAAACAAAATAAACTCAAAAAATATTTATTGCGTTGATTTAGATTAATAATACATATGTACTTAAAAAATAAATTTTATATTGCTTCATTGCGTTTTTTGATGTGTTAACATCTATAGGCGCGGGTAGCGCAACTATCTCGGTACAATACATGCAAACCTCACACCGCGTTACCTCACACATGGTCAGCGTCGACGCTTTCAAAAAAAGCGTTACGCGTAACTGAGCGTTAGTATAGCAAATAGTATGTGTTTGTTGTAAAAATTTTTTCTCTGCTCAAAGTAAGTATGATGGTATTAGTGCTTTGTGCAGCGGCAGAGCGCCCCAGCCCGGGCATGCAGCTGTTAAGCAAAGAGAATGATGACTGTTGAATACACTAATAAATTAAAAGTGTTATTGAGGACGTGTACTTCAATAATATATTTGCTATAAATGCATACTTTTATTAGTATAAGTTGGCGCTTAGCAAACAATTGCGAAACTACTAAAATAGTTTAATAATATTAATTGATTAATTGATAAATATAGCAAATAAGCTTGTTAGGGTATGCAGAAACATCATTCGTCCAAGGCAATTCTGTTTTGCTTCTTCGTGAATGCACAGACACAACACACACACACACTTACAGACAAACATAGCGGACTTCTGTAGTAAGAAAATGAACTGACGAATGAAGAATGTTATGTACCCTAATATTATATAAGTGCTACTGTGGATATTATATATATGCAATAATTGCATACTTAATAAGCATAAGTTTGCGCTTAGCAAACAATTGAGAAATTACTAAAAATAGTTTAATAATATTAATTAATTAATCAATTAATATAGCAAATGAACTAGGTAGGGTATCCCACACCATCATTCACTTATTAAAGAAGTTCGTTATGTTTGTTTGTAAGTGTTTGTGTGTGTCTGTGCGTATTTATGCGTATGCATGTGCGCGCTTTGTTGTTCTGCTGGTGGCGGTCAAAAGCAAAACAAAAAGTAAATTTGAATGGTTTTGCAATTGTTAACACATCGTTAGTGAGTTCGAACACTCATTAATTTTTTTTTATTAAATAATACTTAAAAATCGAATATGTTTTTTTTGCTTCATTGCCATGTCTTAGCGCTATACTTATTAATTAAATTTCTTATAAAAGGAATGGAGAAAAAGTAAATTATCTACAGTTTTAGGCCCTAATCTATTTCTTTTTTCTGTTATTACATTGCCCGCTAAGGAAAAAACCCTTTCGGCCGCTGCACTGCTCGATGGTATAGTTAGTAGTTGCAATGCTAATTTTGATAAAAGAGGATAACAATTTTCTTTGTTTTTCCACCATTCAATGGGTTCGAAATGCTCGCTTAAAGCCACTCTCTCAGTACAATAACTTACTATTTCTTCTAAGGGCGATTTATTACTGTTGTTTGAAAGAGTCACCAGTTGTGAAAAGGAAAATGTAGTTTTTGGCACAAACGTTTGGCTTCTAGAGTTAGTTGCCAATAGACAACTTGGACTTGCTGGACATGATTCATTGCTTGAATAACTATTGGTTGTGGAACATTCAGTTGTAATGGAATTAAAATAATTAATTTTTTTAAAGCAGAACTTTTTTATTTCTAATATATCCTCGTGTTCCATCATTGCTGCAGGTGGATATAAAAAAAATGCTGCCTTATGCCAAATACTTAAATTCTCTTTCGTATTAACATTCATTGAAATTCTTTCCTTAAGAACCGATACTGAGGAAATGTCTATAGATTTTGGTTCGCACAGTTCCTTTATTTTGGCAATAGAGGGCAACACAAAGCACAGTGAAGGAGAACTACACGTTTGCAACTCTTTAAAAATTCTCTCGAAATCTTCAAGTAGAATTAGTATTATTTTTAAAGTAGATATGTTTACCGTTATGAGTTGTTGTCCCCTGTCAGTCTCACCTAACATTTGATTAACTGTTGTCCAGTTATCCACTATAGAGTTAAGCATTGTATAATTGGAATTCCATCGAGTAGGGCATGAGTTTTTTAATGTTAGTTTTATGGCCAGTTTCTCAATGTCTGGTTAGCTAAACTAACAGATGGTTAGCTTAACTATCTGATGGTTAGTCAAAATTGAGTTTCTCAATGTCTGGTTAGGGTTGTTCGTAATAAGAACTAACATGAGGCCTGAGTGCCGGTTAAAATTTGTTCTCTCGTTAAGTGCCGATATAAATATCGTTAAATCATCGTTAGGCAAACAGCTGACTGTGGCTGACACTTGCATTGTTTACAATTTATTATTCAAGCAAAATGGCATCGGATCAAAGAGTTTTTGACATCCACGCAATTCTTTTCTCAGCTGAGCTCATTAAACTTGTTTTTTTTTATCATTTCCATTTTTTTAAATGTTATTTTTCAGTTGGAAGAAGAATTTGGCAGTCACAAAACAAAAAATACCAAACAAAAACAGCTGTTTTGCTCGAAAAGGGCGCGATCAGGGTGGCAGCACCATCAAGCGATAGTATCATATCGATTTAACTTAACCATACATTGAGTAAACCAAATTGGCTTAACGCGAGCGTTAAATTTATCTGGTCGTTAGCTAATTCTTACTTTAACCAGACATTGAGAAACTGGCCCTTAGTCTATGTTGCAAATTGGCTTTTTTAAAATATTTAACGATTTTTTTACATGCGTGTAATATTTCTTGGATTTCATATAATTCTTCGAATGATTTTTCTAATACATTTGAAAATAAATGACTGCTACAATTTAATCTTATATTATTGTCCAATGCTTTCTTTATATTAGAACCCCTATCTGTTACAAATTTAATATTGGCCATGTTTTCAACATCAAATTGTGCAAATATAGTTTTTAGTTTGTTAAATATATTTTCACCTGTCGATTTTTCAAAGTCCATCGATTTCAAGCCCAGAATAATGTCATTCATTTTGAAGTCTTTTAAATAATGGAGAGTGACACCTAAAAAATTCCTGTTGACGTACTGATCCGTCCAGATATCGATGGTTGCTGATACTCCTCCATTATCCACTGCTTCTTTTATTTCTTTCGAGATTATTGTCCGCTTTTCTTCTGCTTCTTTTTCTGCATTTCGGCTTAATGTCGTTGCGTCAGGCAGTAGGTCGTCAATATCTACGTTCGCACCATATGCAGCACCAATTTTTACAAAAAATTCCACCAAATTGCGAAATCCTGTCCCGTTCACTGCGGAAAACGGGCGACAATCCTGAACAAGCCATTCGCTGCACTTCTCTATACCTGTTTTTTTGTCCAAGCTAGAAACGTTTTTTGCTTCCTTGGGCTGTCTTAAGGACAGACAACATTTGTGTCTTGACAAATTTGAAGTTTGGTTGGAAACAAATTTCAGCACTTTTCTGCATGTATTGCAATAAATCCAGCCATCAAGGACGGTTTGGTCTTCTTGTAAAATGTCGCATAATATTGTCCAAACTACACTTTTGCCTTTGTGTTTTGGGGCTACGGTGTATTCACCACGCTCTATTTTATTTTTAATTAAATCTGGCGTCATTTCTATAACCCTTTCGCTAGCAAAATCAAAGATGAACTGAATTCGAACGCTAAGAAGCGCTCAAGTAAAAAATGAAAGGGTCAATGATAAGACATGTACATACTCATAAACACCATGGTGTGTAAAAAACACCATGGTGTTTAAAAAACACTCGGGTGATACATACGTGTGACTCACACCTTATTTGATGCAGTGTCAAATAAAAAGTTAATCTATACATTTTAAACTAGACAAGAAATGAAAAATGTTTAAACGCCAATTTGTTTAATGTTATATCACATTTAAGAAAGCAACTTTATTTGTTTTTAAAATATTGCTATTATTTATATATTAACTAAAAACTTAAAATTTATCTTAAATATAAGTCACAGCTTAAATGATGCAGCCACAAATTAGTTATATTTTGGCAAAAAAAAGGAAATATTTTAGGACTTAGTATGTAATCTCTTAACCTTAATAACAGCTCTTAGCCTATCATTCATAGAAGAGACCAGCTTCCAGTGGTTTCAAGGTATTTTGCTCCATTCCTCAGCAGAGCATTTTTGTTGTCCTTTTTTCTGGGAAATCAACGAACAACAGATGTTCTTCTCCACACAGCCCCCAAATTTTCAAGAAAATTTAAATATGGAGACTGGGCCGGAGGAATCATGACAAAGGGGCACATTCCAGATAACCAGTGCACTATTCCGGACATATGTTTGGGGTCGTTGTCCTGGTAGAACGAAATCACGCATCGTTCCAACTTTTTGGCGCTTTGGAGCAGATTTTGTTTCAGAATATTGAGGTACATATCTTGTCCATCGTCGACCCAAAAAAGCCAAGTTTCGACGCCGGCTGCCGACATACAGGCCCATACCATCACACTTCCTCCGCCATGCTTTACTGTCGCTTTAACATTTTTGGGATCACACATATTACTTGAAAAGGATTTGGAGGATTTTTTGGAATACTGTAATTTTTGACGACGAGTCCAAATTCAACCAATTACAGTATTCCAAAAGTCCAAATCCTTGTCCAAGTCCAATACTGAGCTGGATCCCAAAAATGTTAAAGACAGTAAAGCACGGCGGAGGAAGTGTGAGTATGGGCCTGTGGCAGCGTCGGAAACTTGTTTTTTTGTCGAAATGGACAAGACTATGTACCTCAATATTCTGAAACAAAATCTGCTCCAAAGCGCCAAAAGTTGGGAATCCGTGATTTCCGGTTCTACCAGGACAACGACCCCAAACATACGTCCGAATAGTGCAGTCCTGGCTTATCTGGAACTGCCCCCATGTCATGATTCCTCCGGCCCAGTCTCCATATTTAAATTTTCTTGAAAATTTGGGGGCTGTGCTGGAGAAGAACATCCGAATCTTCGGATTTCCAGCAAAAAGGACCATAAAAATGCTCTGCTGGAGGAATGGAGCAAAATAAGCCTGGAAACCACTCGAAGCTGGTCTCTTCTATGAATGATAGGCTAAGAGCTGTTATTAAGGTTAAGAGATTACATACTAAGTCCTAAAACCCTTATTTTACCTTTTATTCGGCCAAAATATAACTAATTTGTGGCTGCATCATTTAAGCTGTGACTTATATTTAAGATAAATTTTAAGTTTTTAGTTAATATATAAATAATAGCAATATTTTAAAAACAAATAAAGTTGCTTTCTTAAATGTGATATAACATTAAACAAATTGGCGTTTAAACATTTTTCATTTCTTGTCTAGTTTAAAATGTATAGCACCTTAAACTTTTTATTTGACACTGCATCAAATAAGGTGTGAGTCACTGTATGTTTTTTGTGTACTTCTATTATTTTCGTATTGCTTTTTTTTTACTTGCGGTTATTCCTACATTCTTTTTGAGTGCAAGTGCGACCGGCACGCGTCGCTTAAAAATTATTGGGTGCATACACAAAAAAAAAACGGCACCTTATATGAGCGTAGGCATAATATGCCGGCACTCGTAGTACACACAAAATTTTTGATGAGTGTGTGTCTTTGCTTTGCTTAGCCGGGTGTGAGTGGCACCGGTACACAAATTTTATGGGGTGTGAGTAAGGTGACAAAAAATGACACCCTTGCAGTTCTCTGGTACGAACCTATTTTACTTGATCGAAATTGTATATTATTAATGTAAGTGTGTTACGTTTTGTCTAAGTTATATTAGCAGCAAGTAGGCAAATCCACCCCCACAACATACATATGTATTTTGGTGTGCAAAATTTTCTACACGGACCAAGTTATGTTTTGTTGTTGTTGTTTTGTTTTTAATCAACGACACCAACAAAAAGTAGCAGTGCGGGCCCAACAACAACACTTACAACAACAACAAACGCTACTTGGGTCGTAAATCAATTGTCAAAGGCACACAAATTTGAGAAAAAAACAATGTGCACTGTGCGAAAAGATACCTTTACATAAAATATTGAAAATTATTTTCAAGCGCATTGTTCACTTATATGTGAATGCACTTATTCATTAAGAAGCGGAAATCCGTTTCTTTTTTGCAAGTGTACGAACCAATTTTACTTGTTCGAAATTGTATATTATTAATGTAAGTGTGTTACGTTTAGTCTAAGTTATATTAGCAGCAAGTAGGCAAATCCACCCCCACAACATACATATGTATTTTGGTGTGCAAATTTTTTCTAGACGCACCAAGTTTTTGAAGTTATACTTCTATATCGAGGGTTTTATATGGGGGTAAAAATTTACAGAACGACATACCAAAGAAACAACAGAAAACAGAACGACATACCAAAGAAACGACAGAAAATTATCGACAGATTACACATACATAAACACAAAACAAAAATACAATACTACAATACAATACGTGTTTATAAATATGTGAGCGCGATGGAGAGATATACGTGAAAATATAGCACAAAGCATAAACACAAAACACAAATACAATAGAGCGCGATAGCACGATATATGTGAAAATATTTCATATTGCTAATTCCTTTTTCTATAGAAACGGTACTGCCATACGCATAAATACGCACAGACACACACAAACACTTACAAACAAACATAACGAACTTCTTTAATAAGTGAATGATGGTGTGGGATACCCTACCTAGTTCATTTGCTATATTAATTGATTAATTAATTAATATTATTAAACTATTTTTAGTAATTTCTCAATTGTTTGCTAAGCGCCAACTTATTCTTATTAAGTATGCAATTATTGCATATATATAATATCCACAGTAGCACTTATATAATATTAGGGTACATAAGATTCTTCATTCGTCAGTTCATTTTCTTATTACAGAAGTCCGCTATGTTTGTCTGTAAGTGTGTGTGTGTGTTGTGTCTGTGCATTCACGAAGAAGCAAAACAGAATTGCCTTGGACGAATGATGTTTCTGCATACCCTAACAAGCTTATTTGCTATATTTATCAATTAATCAATTAATATTATTAAACTATTTTAGTAGTTTCGCAATTGTTTGCTAAGCGCCAACTTATACTAATAAAAGTATGCATTTATAGCAAATATATTATTGAAGTACACGTCCTCAATAACACTTATAATTTATTAGGGTATTCAACAGTCATCATTCTCTTTGCTTAACAGCTGCATGCCCGGGCTGGGGCGCTCTGCCGCTGCACAAAGCACTAATACCATCATACTTATTTTGAGCAGAGAAAAAATTTTTACAACAAACACATACTATTTGCTATACTAACGCTTAACGCTTTTTTTGAAAGCGTCGACGCTGATCATGTGTGATCTAACGCGGTGTGAGGTTTGCATGTATTGTACCGAGATAGTTGCGCTACCCGCGCCTATAGATGTTAACACATCAATAAAGTTCAATTAAAGTACTTGACAGCACTACTATACAAACGGCCGACAAGTAACTTTACCACAAATTTATATTTTAAGTGTAATGGATCCAAATGCAAATGCTGTAAAACAAACCCAGCAACAACAAAATCAACAACAACAACAACAAGTAGAAACAAGAAGTATAACTTCAGTCGTGCGTGAAACACACACACACTTTTTTTTTGTTGTTGTTGTTTTTTTCAATCAATGACACCAACAAAAGTAGCAGTGCGGGCCCAACAACAACACTTACAACAACAACAAACGTTACTTGGGTCGTAAATCAATTGTCAAAGGTACACAAATTTGAAAAGAAAAAACAATGTGCACTGTGCGAAAAGATACATGTACATAAAATTATGAAAATTATTTTCAAGCGCATTGTTTACTTAATTGTGTATGCATTTATTCATTAAGAAGCGAAAATCCGTTTCTTTTTTGCGAGTGTATGAACCTTTTTTTTATGACTGTGCTTGTGCGACGCGAAGGCGTCACTGCGCATTTGTTTTGTTTTTGTATGCTCGCTCGCGATCAAACTCTCAGCTTGTGCGACAAACAGGCGGCAGTAGTGGAATGGGTAATTTGTTTTGTTTTTGGAGTGGGTAAAAGTGCTCCAAAATGTATGGGAGGAACTCGAAGGAGTTGTCCAAAATCAAATTCCTTTCTTAGGACAAACAGAATACCTGCATAAAAAAATGTGAAAATTTCAGCCTTCTAGCTCTTTTCGTTGAGGCTGTGGCTGAGTCATTTTAACGCGGACGAACTCTTTTATATATATAGATGAAAATCATACCCAACCTGTCACATGTGACGTCACGCAAAACAGCTATTTATGCGCAATGCGTTATTGGTATTTTGTATCATGGTTTCGGATCACTCTCTTATGTATACGCGCGCTCTGCAAGTCAAACAAAGAGCGTAGTATCGCTGCCTTCTTCGCACGAACTGAATCAAAGCAAAACATATCTAAGAGGCTGCAGTTAAGTGAATTGCATAGCCTAAACTCACACGTACTTTAGCCTTTAGCTTTGACTTAGTGTGTGCGGAGGAAGTAGGGTTATTGAACTTTATGATTGACATGCAAAGCGCGCACATAAAATAGAGAGTGAACAAAGGAGCATGATCGGAGCGAGATATCAAATTATCTAATTATCATAAGAGCGACGCGCGCGCTCTGTTTAGTTTTAAACGGCTCTTTGAGTTTGGGACGAAGAGCGTGGCTCACACGTACAACGCAGGCATGCATAGATTTGTATAAAAACTAATGTGAACGGCCTTTGCTTGTTCGAAATTGTATATTATTAATGTAAGTGTGTTACGTTTAGTCTAAGTTATATTAGCAGCAAGTAGGCAAATCCACCCCCACAACATACATATGTATTTTGGTGTGCAAATTTTTTCTAGACGCACCATGTTTTTTTTTGTTGTTGTTGTTTTTCTCAATCAATGACACCAACAAAAGTAGCAGTGCGGGCCCAACAACAACACTTACAACAACAACAAACGTTACTTGGGTCGTAAATCAATTGTCAAAGGCACTGTAATATATATAAGTCATCTTTGTCATAGCTCTAAGCTTTCCAGCCCAAGCTGAACTTGAGCTTACACGCACTGCTTGCACGCACTACTTGTACGCACTGCTTGCACTGCTTAAACGCAAAGCTCACACGCACCACCTACACGCACTGCTAATTAGGTGCATTAGAATAAGACAGCATAAATAACAACAACAGTTACATTAGCTTTACATTAAACTTAGATAAGCTACTCCTCACACCACTATTAACCTTACCTAGCCATAAGAACACATGTAAATATTTACTATAAATACGGACGCTGAGTCCAGAATAAATCACTCAAGATCTAGCTCTTCGCCTTTCATTACATGGCGATCCTGCCAGCTTAGTGCCAAATATAAAAACGGCAAAAGCTGAAAAAAAAAAAAAAATATATAAGGATAAAATGAGCAAACATCTACAAAAAATACAAGAAGCAATTAAAAGTTGCCCAACGGCTGGACCAAAGCCGATAACAATTGAGGAGTATCAAAGGCGCCTACCAAGCACGATAGCGGCCCGTGTCAAAAAGGACAAGGAAGAGGCACTCCTGACGAGGATACCCGTCATAATAAAACCCAAAAGGAGAGGAGGAGCTCTCGCCAATTTTAGGCGACAAAGGGCAGCATTAATAGCCCAAGTCAACAGCGACCCCCCACCGCATTGGAAAGTGGCCAGCGAAATTTGGCTACGGATAGCCACACTGGAGGAACAAGAAACCAAGCGGAAGCAGCGTCAGCAGGAGAAGAACAGCCAACAGCCAAAAAGACAAGAGGACCAGCATGAGCAGCAATAAATAAAAAAAATTAAACATTAAATAAGAGTGCATTTTTTTAATGCACCTTAGTGGCAAACGGCGTGGACCGCCACCACACTAAAAACAAAAAAAAAATTTAAAAAAAAAAAAAATATATAAACAAAAAAAATTTTTTTGTTTTAAAAATAAAATGAATCTGAAAAATTAACAAAATGTATCATACTATAGTAGTTAGAATTTAGAAAAACATAACCTAAAGTTAAAATTAATTTTTGCCAGTGTACAAAACCACATGTCTAAAACGCATGCTTCTAACATCACAACTAAAAGCTTACGGTTTGTGTCACCACTAAAAACTCAATTGCATAAAGGTTAGCGCCGACACTTGAAGATCAATTGTATTAAGGTTTGTGTCATCACTACAAATTAGTAAAGTACTTATAAAACCAATCTACACATGGACGAAAACATTACAGAACTAGAAATTATAAAAGAAAATTTTTATAAATCTTACAAATGCATCAATAAGTCCATTTACATTCAAACAAATACTATAAATAAACACTTAGGAATAATTTTCAATAGCTACAATAACATCAAAAAACTATTATATGTAAACCAAACTAATTGGGAATTAGAAACAAAAAACAAGTTTGAATACAACATAGAAAAATTAAAAAATTGCATAATCACAATAGCTAATAAATACGACCTAGAAATTACATTACCATTAGAACTAAAAGAAAACGCTACATTTACAGAATTACATATGACAGAAGAAGAAAAACATAAAGCACCAGACACAGGTTCGAAAGAAAAAGAAAACATGGAGCAAACAAATATTGAATTTATAAACTCAGCTTCAAAGCTAGTCCAAGAGTTTGACGGGAGAAGTGAAAACTTACAAAGTTTTAGTGAGTCAATAAAACTATTAGAAGACATAAAGGGTACACATGAAACAATTGCTATTAAAATAATAAGAGCAAAATTGAAAGGGGACGCTAGACTATTAATTACCAACGAAACAACAATAAACAGTATAATAAAAACATTGCAAAACAATATAAAAGGTGAAACAGTAGCAGTTATTGAGGCAAAACTAATGAATTTAAAGCAAAATGAAAAATCAGCAAACGAATATGCAACAGAAATAGAAAACTTAACAAAAGCTCTAAGACGAGCTTACATTATAGACACGCTAAATACAGATACGGCCCAAAAGTATGCTACAAAAACAGCCGTGAAATCAATAACAAAAAATTGCACGAACGAGAGAGTGCGCACTATAATGGAAGCAGGCCAATTTAATGACATGAATGAGGTTATAGCTAAATTTGTAAGCACCAACACAAACATAGAACAAGAAAAAAATGTATTTCTAATAAATCAAAACAATTATAGAAACAATAGGAATAATTACAATAACAGAAACTATAACCAAAACTACCAATACAATAACAGAAACAGTAGAAACTCCAACAATAACACAAATAGGAATTATAGTCGACAAAACTACCAAAATGGTTATAGAAACAATCAAAACAATAGACCGGTTAACAACAACAACAATCAGAACAATTATAATAGAGATGGTGACAGATCTAATAACAACAACAACATAAGAATAACAAACGACAATACACAGCCGGAAAACTACGAGAGTCCCCTGATCGTAGAACAATAATTCATAACATATATAGCGTTAACCTTAACATAACTAGTTTCGTAAGGATGGATTTCGGCAAATACAATAATACTAAACTATTGATTGATACAGGAGCGGACGTATCCATTATAAAACTAAACGCAGTACCAGAAATACAAAGAATAAATAAAGAGAAGACAACACGACTTAACGGCATAGGAAAAGATATACTATACACTATAGGGGAGGTTATACTGAAATTTACCAATCACCCATTGCAACACGCATTTCAGGTAGTACATAACGACTTCCCAATTCCTTGCGATGGGATAATAGGGCTTGACTTCATAAAAAAATTCAATTGCACGATTGATTACCAAAAGAACGGGTTAGCAATAAAACCAAATTGTATAAATTACATCATTAAAATACCCATTGACACACAACATACCAATAGAATACTAACTATACCAGCACGAACGGAAACTATAGAGAAAATACACATAAAAAAACACACAGATGTATTTATACCAAACCAAGAGCTTCAACCAGGGGTTTTCGTAGCAAATACAATCCTGTCAAAACTTAGTCCATATGTAAAAATAATCAACACTAATACTACAGAAGCCCACATTACAAAAGTCAACTTAGTACACGAAAATATGTCAAATTATGATACAGTCCCGCTAGAAAACATAACCAGAAGCACGGTAAATAAAGAAATTATAATGAAAAAACTAAAGAAAAACTTTCCAAAATTCATAGAAACAGAACTTTCGGAGCTATGCGAAGAATTTATCGAAATATTCGCAATAGAAACAGACAAGATATCAGCAAATAATTTTTACAAACAAAAACTAAGACTAAAAAATCCAAACCCAGTATACATAAAAAACTACAGAATCCCGCACGGTCAAAAAGAGGAAATTAATAAACAAGTGGACAAATTGATCGATGATGATATTATTGAACCATCCATATCTGAGTACAATAGTCCAATTTTATTAGTTCCAAAAAAAGCCTTACCGGGAAACACAGAAAAAAGGTGGAGATTGGTAGTCGATTATAGAAACATTAACAAGCAACTGTTCGCAGATAAATTCCCTCTGCCAAGAATGGATGATATATTAGATCAATTAGGACGAGCAAAATTCTTCTCGT
This sequence comes from Scaptomyza graminum, assembly GCA_018901835.1. Taxonomy (NCBI): domain Eukaryota; kingdom Metazoa; phylum Arthropoda; class Insecta; order Diptera; family Drosophilidae; genus Scaptomyza; species Scaptomyza graminum. The sequence continues at coordinate 68,240 of JAEIFL010000246.1, read as the reverse complement.
GTTTAGATTTAATGTCAGGTTTTCATCAGGTGGAGTTAGAAGAAAGTTCACGAGATATCACGTCATTTTCAACCGACAAGGGGTCATATAGATTTAAAAGATTGCCGTATGGCCTCAAAATAGCACCAAATTCATTTCAACGAATGATGTCTCTAGCCTTTGCAGGCCTAACACCCTCTCAAGCATTTCTTTACATGGACGACCTTATAATACTGGGTTGCTCCGAAAATCACATGTTAGATAATCTAAAAGACGTTTTCACTACATGCAAAAAATACAATTTAAAATTGCATCCAGAAAAATGCACGTTCTTTAAACACGAAGTAACCTTTCTGGGCCACAAATGCACAAACAGGGGGGATACTACCAGATGAAACCAAATTTAAAGTAATTAAAGATTATCCCATACCCAAAAACGGAGATGAAGCCAAAAGGTTCATTGCTTTTTGTAACTACTATCGTAGATTTATCCCTAACTTTGCTGAAATAGCTCAATGCATTAATAAACTATCACGAAAAAATGTAACCTTTAACTGGGACAACAACTGCCAAACCGCATTTGAATATTTAAAAAAGCAATTACTCAGCCCAACAATTCTACAATACCCAGACTTTGAAAAAGAATTTTGCATTACCACGGATGCAAGTAAAATAGGCTGCGGTGCAGTCCTAAGTCAAAAACATGGAGAAAAGCAATTACCAATTGCTTATGCTTCTAAAACCTTCACCACGGGTGAAAGCAACAAGTCTACAATCGAACAAGAATTGACCGCAATACATTGGGCAATCAAACATTTTAAGCCATACATATACGGGAAAAAATTCTTAGTACAAACAGACCATCAACCATTAGTTTACTTGTTTTCGCTAAAAAATCCTACCTCGAAACTTTTTAGAATAAGATTAGAATTAGACGAATATGATTTCACTATACAGCACATCAGGGGACAAGAAAATACGGCAGCAGACGCATTATCACGAATAGAATTTAAGGACATAAAAAAACTAGCTAGCAATAATCACAATATACTTAAAGTTACCACGCGATCATCAGCAAAAAAATATATAAATAAACCCGAACATAGCAAGGGAGAACAGGAAGACATACCAAGAGTATTTGAAGCAGTAAGTTCATATGAGATAAAAAAGTACCCACTACTTACTTTCAATAAAAAAAAAATGTTCAATAAAACAGGGGAAGTTAAGAATAAAAACGTTCAAAATACACGACATTATCATTAATGGGATAATAAATCTAGATTTATTCTTTCCAAGGCTTGAAAAGGAAGCCGGTGATATCAATGTCAACAAGTTACAAATACGAACGGACGAAAAAATTTTTAAATTAATAGAATCAAAAGATTTCAGGAACAAGGGCAATGAACATTTAAAAACAATTAGCATCGCAACCATACCACCTGTAAAATATTTAGATAAAAATGACCCGAAAATAGGCGATATCTTAAAGAGATACCATGACAATCCCATAGAGGGGGGCCACAGTGGAATTAATAGAATGACGGGAAAAATTAAAAGAGAATTCCGTTGGAAAAACATGACAAAAGACGTCACTGAGTACGTAAAAACATGCGAACAATGTCAGTTAGCAAAGGTCCTCAAACACCCCAAAAACACAACAGTTCTAACACCAACTCCTGCTACAGCATTCGACATAACAATAATTGACACTATAGGACCTCTACCTAGAACAGAAAATGGCTATGAGTACGCAGTCACGATCATATGCGACTTAACTAAATATCTGGTATCGATCCCAATTCCAAACAAAAATGCCAAAACAGTAGCAAGAGCCATTTTTGAAAAATTTGTACTAATTTTCGGACCAATGAATACAATTTTAACAGACATGGGAACAGAATATATGAATTCGGTTTTAACAGAACTATGTAAAATATGCGATATAAAGAAACATAACTCCACTGCTCATCATCATCAAACTCTTGGAACAGTGGAAAGAAGCCACAGAACATTTAACGAATACATAAGATCATACATATCAACACAAAAAGACAATTGGGACGACTATATACAATACTTTACTTACTGTTTTAACGTAACGCCATCAACAGCCCATGGCTATTGCCCTTTTGAACTTGTGTTTGGAAAACAACCAAAAAGTTTTGCATTCTCAACCAGCATAATAGACCCAATATATAACATAGATGACTACAATAAAGAGTTAAAATACAAAATACAAATTGCTAATCACAAAGCAAAACAGTTAGTAGAACTATTTAAAATTAAACAACAAGAAAAACTAAATATATATGCAAACAAACCAGAACTAAAAATAGGTCAAGAAATATTAATAAGAAATGATACAGCACACAAGTTGGAAAACAGATATACAGGAAAATATAATATAATTACTTTAGATAATAAGAATAATGTAACAGTAGCTGATAAGAGAAATAAAAAACAAACTGTACACTTAGATAGGATAAAACCACTGCATACCCAATGAAAAAAAAAATTTTTTGTTTTTAATTATAAACAAAAATTTTTTTTTCCAAAAGAAAGGAGGTGTAATATATATAAGTCATCTTTGTCATAGCTCTAAGCTTTCCAGCCCAAGCTGAACTTGAGCTTACACGCACTGCTTGCACGCACTACTTGTACGCACTGCTTGCACTGCTTAAACGCAAAGCTCACACGCACCACCTACACGCACTGCTAATTAGGTGCATTAGAATAAGACAGCATAAATAACAACAACAGTTACATTAGCTTTACATTAAACTTAGATAAGCTACTCCTCACACCACTATTAACCTTACCTAGCCATAAGAACACATGTAAATATTTACTATAAATACGGACGCTGAGTCCAGAATAAATCACTCAAGATCTAGCTCTTCGCCTTTCATTACAGCACACAAATTTGAAAAAAAAAAAACAATGTGCACTGTGCGAAAAGATACATTTACATAAAATTAGCGCATTGTTTACTTAATTGTGTATGCACTTATTCATTAAGAAGCGAAAATCCGTTTCTTTTTTGCGAGTGTATGAACCTTTTTTTTATGACTTTGCTTGTGCGACGCGAAGGCGTCACTGCGCATTTGTTTTGTTTTTGTATTCTCGCTCGCGATCAAACTCTCAGCTTGTGCGACAAACAGGCGGCAGTAGTGGAATGGGTAATTTGTTTTGTTTTTGGAGTGGGTAAAAGTGCTCCAAAATGTATGGGAGGTACTCGAAGGAGTTGTCCAAAATAAAATTCCTTTCTTAGGACAAACAGAATACCTGCATAAAAAATTGTGTGAAAATTTCAGCCTTCTAGCTCTTTTCGTTTAGGCTGTGGCTGAGCCATTCTAACGCGGACGAACTCTTTTATATATATAGATAAGTTGAAACTATGGAAAACTTTATTACTTCTGCGAAAATTTGATCCAAATCGGTTAAAAAAACACCGGAGATATTTTATATTAAAGTTAAGTCAAGAAAAACTGCACTATTGCAAGTCATTTCATACACGGGTTCAGGGTATCTTTTAACCTTCCTACATGTTTTCAGATTCGCTCATTCTCGTGTTGTGGTGAATTGAGCGCTCTTGGTCATAAACCCAAAGAGGCAACTTAAACTTGAACGCGCTCGCGCATCGCTCTTCATGTTCGACGCTGGATGACAAAGTATGCGCGCGCTCTGCAAGTCAAACAAAGAGCGTAGTATCGCTGCCTTCTTCGCACGCACTGAATCAAAACAAAACATATCTAAGAGGCTGCAGTTAAGTGAATTGCATAGCCTAAACACACACGTACTTTAGCCTTGAGCTTTGATTTAGTGAGTGCGGAGGAGGTAGGGCTATTGAACTTTATGATTGACATGCAAAGCGCGCACATAAAATATAGAGTGAACGTAAATGAGAAACAACAGAGGAGCATGATCGGAACGAGATTTGAAATTATCTAATTATCATAAGAGCAACGCGCGCGTTCTGTTAAATTTTAAGCGGCTCTTTGAGTTTGGGACGAACAGCGTACATAGATTTGTATAAAAACTAATGTTAACGGCCTTTGCTTGTTCGAAATTGTACATTATTAATGTAAGTTATACGTTTTGTCTAAGTTATATTAGCAGCAAGTAGGCAAATCCACCCCCACAACATATGTATTTTGGTGTGCAAAATTTTCTACACGGACCAAGTTATGTTTTGTTGTTGTTGTTTTTTTTTTAATCAACGACACCAACAAAAAGTAGCAGTGCGGGCCCAACAACAACAAACGCTACTTGGGTCGTAAATCAATTGTCAAAGGCACACAAATTTGAGAAAAAAAACAATGTGCACTGTGCGAAAAGATACCTTTACCAGGGGTGTGCCAGCCATCAAAACCAACCGAATTCCAACCTAAAACCAACCTCGAGCTGGTTTTAGGTGTGCCAGAGCAGAGTTCGAGATGGTTTTAAAATCTCAACAAATATGGTCAGAGATTTGGTTAATTAAAGCAATATTAGATGTCTAATGTATAACAAGTGTTACTTTTTCGAAAGGTAATTTTAAGCTTAGCTGCATATTACAAATACATTTGAATTTTATAAATATTTTAATTCATGGTTTTCGATATTAATAAATCTGTAACAAATCTCTAAGACTATTTGCCGTTCCGTGTAAGCGTGCAAACCCGTCCCTAACAAGAGAGGTGCCAACTTGTTCGTTTAACAATAACTATTATTCGGAGTCTTTAATACGTCAATTCTAAAGACACTTTTTTGTGACAAATAAACATAAAAAAATTGTACTCTCAGGTAACAAAATTCCATGGTTGAGCAGTGGACAGTTTGTTGTTAATTTAACAAAGTTATTGCAGCAAACTGTTTTTCATAAGTTGGCAGCTTTTGCGGTGTTTGTTCACGAAATACGTAGAACAGCTGTTCAAGCAAGCTATCACGGCAGGGCTGTCAAGATACATGAGTTATTTGGCGGGCAAAATATGAAATATATATTTTGTATAAGAATTACAAGAGATAAGCCCTTACATATTTTTATTTAACAATTTATTAAATACTAGTAAGTGGCCCGCTTACTTCGCTGCGCGGATAGTTTGTATAAATTTTAGCAACAGAAGTTATAAAATAAATAAATTAGAAAATATTTCACAAAATATTAAAGCAAAGTATTTAATATTCTCTTTTCCGGTACCGAAGGTAAAGAGTATATAAGGAGTATGTCCGTCATGTTGTCTGTCCGTCTGTCTGTATGAACGCAACGTTTTTCCACACAATTCAAGCTAAAGACTTGAAACTTTCCAATTATCTTTATCTATGGCATAGTAAATTAAAGTGTCAAGATTGGGGCTTTACAATAACTGGCGGGCTGGCAAATTGATAAATTCGATAACTCAAAATCGACAATTCCACCTATTCCGCACACCCTTACAGTTAGAGTTACCAAATTTGGTGGGAAATTTTGACATTCCCGAAAAATTGTGGTGCCACGCCGACCCATTCCGCTCCCAGCCCCCCGCGGTTTTAAATCAAAAACGCCTACAACTTTCTCAGTTTTTAAGCTCGATCCACCAAATGTTGCGCCAAGATAAGTGATAAGATCCCCAAAAACTGCATCAAAACTTTGGATGCCACGCCCACCCATACCGCCCTAGCCAACCCCAGCCGCCCCAACGTTTCGTTAAAAACGGGAATGCGTGTATGTTTCATAGTTTTTGAGCTAAACGCCACCAGCACCCTTCCCCAACCTTTTACAAACTTGAAGCAAGTGTCACCAAATTTGGAAGGAACATAGCTGGTGGCATGCCCATCTGTATCAGAATTTTTGAGGCAGCTTTCACCCCTGCCGCATCCGTACCCCTTTGCAATCAGGCCTCTCTTTACCGGTTTAAATACTGGTACCGAGTATAGCGCAGTCGATTGCGTCCGACTGCAACGTTACTACTTGCTTTTTATTGTGGTTTCCTCAGTAGTCCTTATCCAACTATATATAATGTTGCTTCAATTATTAAGTCTAAAGTCGACTTATTATTATAAACAAATCAAATTAACAACTTAATTTAAAGTAAGTGTTATTAATACATACTTCAAAATAAGTCAAAAATTGACTTCACTGTACAACGTGTAAACCATTGACTGCGTGATCTGAGTTTTATCGTTCTTGCGTTTTGTCTAAGTTAAGCAAGTATGGAAATCCACCCCCACAACATTTTCTGGTGTGCCAAATTTTTCTAGACGCACCAAGTTTTGCTTTGTTGTTTTTTCAAATCAATGACACCAACAAAAAGTAGCAGAGCGGGCCCAACAACAGTGATGCCGATTTGGCCTTTTTCCGGACAGATCTGTCCTGTTTTTAAGTCCTTTAACCGAAAAAAATATCAAACATCCCCTATCCGGAAATCAGGCCTTTTTCAGATTTTATTTGATTCATTTATTTCAATCTTTTTTTCAAAGTTTTCTTTAAAAACATTGTGGCATCCAATCTATTAAAAATAGCGATCTTTTTGCATACTTTGTATGTATTTTCGAAATCATTTGTAATTTTATGTACAACAAAAGTGAAAAATAAAGTTAAATAATGCCGAAAGATTCGTACAAACAAAAATTTCGTGATTGCTGGCTACAGCAGCCAGATTTTAAAGTTTGGATAAGCCGCGATGAAGCGGACACCAATAAGGAATACTGCAGATACTGCATATGCTTCTTTTTTATTTTCTCGGATTTTTTGGTTTTTTTTTTTTATTTATTTTGGGATTTTTTGGTTTTTATTTTATTTTTTGCCTTTTTTTTTTTTCTATTTTTTGGTTTTTTTTTTTTTTTTGGCTTTTTGGCTTTTTTTTTTTTTTTTTTTGGGATTTTTTGGCTTTTCTTTTCTTTTTTGGCTTTTTTTATATTTTTGGCTTTTTATTATTTTTTGGCTTTTTCTGGCTTTTTGGCTTTTTTTTTTTTTTTGGCTTTTTTTTTTTTATTTTCTGGGATTTTTTGGCTTACTTAACAATTTGCACGATGTTTTATCGAGTTTGCAAATTTCTTATTCACACAAATGCTGGACGCTGGGATTGTTCAAATTGCCGCCGCATCTGCCGGGTGGACGACGCTAATAGCTACTCGCGTCGTTAATCAATTGTCAAAGGCACACAAATTTGAAAAAAAAACAATGTGCACTGTGCGATAAGAAAGAAGAATTGAAAATTATTTTCAAGCGCATTGTTCACTTATATGTGAATGCACTTATTCATTAAGAAGCGGAAATCCGTTTCTTTTTTGCAAGTGTACGAACCTATTTTACTTGTTCGAAATTGTATATTATTAATGTAAGTGTGTTACGTTTAGTCTAAGTTATATTAGCAGCAAGTAGGCAAATCCACCCCCAGAACATACATAAGTATTTTGGTGTGCAAAATTTTTCTAGACGCAGTTTTTTTTGTTGTTGTTGTTTTTTTCAATCAATGACACCAACAAAAGTAGCAGTGCGGGCCCAACAACAACACTTACAACAACAACAAACGTTACTTGGGTCGTAAATCAATTGTCAAAGGTACACAAATTTGAAAAGAAAAAACAATGCGAAAAGATACATGTACATAAAATATTGAAAATTATTTTCAAGCGCATTGTTCACGTATATGTGTATGCACTTATTCATTAAGAAGCGAAAATCCGTTTCTTTTTTGCGAGTGTATGAACCTTTTTTTTATGACTTTGCTTGTGCGACGCGAAGGCGGCACTGCGCATTTGTTTTGTTTTTGTATTCTCGCTCGCGATCAAACTCTCAGCTTGTGCGACAAACAGGCGGCAGTAGTGGAATGGGTAATTTGTTTTGTTTTTGGAGTGGGTAAAAGTGCTCCAAAATGTATGGGAGGAACTCGATGGAGTTGTCCAAAATAAAATTCCTTTCTTAGGACAAACAGAATACCTGCATAAAAAATTGTGTGAAAATTTCAGCCTTCTAGCTCTTTTCGTTTAGGCTGTGGCTGAGTCATTTTAACGCGGACGAACTCTTTTATATATATAGATGAGCACAAATGCCTTCAGCGATTTGAACAGAAATGAGATCGAGAGACGCATATTGGTATTAGTTTGTGTTGGTTGATTACTTTAAAAGCTTTTATCACAATTGTAGAGCATAACTTTTGGCTTCTCCGGAATTAAAAATTAATTGAGTTAAGTAAAGCAACACAAACGAAATAATATTGGAATAATTTTTATTAACAATAATATATAAGAAACACTATTGAAAGTATGTACTACCTAATTTTAGACTTTAATGATGAACTTATTTAATAAATTGAAAGTACGCTTTTAAAATGAATTAAATTTAAATTTTTGAAGGGAAAACCATGCTGCGCTATAGGGAAGCAGGATAGTCGAACTTATTTTTTTCTAGGGATCCTTTTCTTTTTCTCTGTTCTCCGGCCTTAAAGGATCATGGTAGGTTGGGAGATTGCGATGTTAACGCAATAGCAAGAAAAAAATAAGTTTTTGATTTCGGTTGCCTTTTCCGTTTGTTGACTTAATGTTTGTAACTTCCTCTCCCCCTCCTATACCCGTTTTTTTTTTGGTACGCGAATTTTTAATTGTTTAGTACTGCCGAGCACATCTCTCCCTAGCGTGAAAAAAAAACCCACACCCATCATCGACGAGCATAAGCCGGCTGCAAGCGCGTACCCATGCGGTCAGAGAAAAACTACACCTGCTTTCAACGTGAAACGTTACAGTATAATTAATTTGGCGCCCAACGTGGGGTCAAAGTGTATAGATAATTTGGAACCCAACCTCAGGGCCAAAGCAACGTTTTTTGGTTCTTAACAAACATGAAAATTTATTTTTCGTTAAATTAGTCATCAACATCCAAGACTTAAATCCCTTTAAAATCATGTCAATTGTCTTAGTTTTGGTGTAGAGATCTGCTTGATCTATTAGTGAGTTTCCATACAATAACCCTAATATCGCAAATCTGGAAATTACAGCCAAAACAATAACAATTGTGTGGATATCTGGAAATAAGTTATAAGCTCGTTAGCTTACACTGCCAATATCAAATAACACTTTTGTCATTACCTGGTTCAGTCCGAAGCTTAGCCTGGAAAATGGTTTAACTGTGGAGTTGATCTACGACCATCCACTGAGTGGAAACACTTTCATCCTTTCCTGTACAGAGTTTATTCAGCAAGCATACTTGTGTAAGAATAAAAACTAGTAGTTGCTTGTTAGCAACGAGTATATATACAAATAGAGTCGCCATGAGGCGAAATTCTTACTGCCAGTTGGAACCTGAAATATTTTGATCTCAAGGGTCCACCTCTCTCAGAGAGCGCATTTTGTGGCAATTTTTGCTGGACTCGCAAGGCGCGAGAAAAGTGCAAGTCATTCTTCTTTTTGACTGCGATACGACATGAGCTCTCGTAGCACTGCCGGCCAGCCATGTTGTGTGTATGCGCTCGTATGCCAGCGATTTTCTAGCGCGCAGTAGCTTGTTTGTTTGCTGTGCGCCCATATTTTGCTTGAATATGCATATGATCGTGTGTATATCCTTCATGTGTTTTTTGTTTGTATGCTTGCTTGCGTGCATTTTATATATATATTTACATATTTATATAATTGTGCGTTTGCATATGTATGTTTGCAGTTTTGCCCTGGGCTGGACCTGGGCTTTGTAGTGATTTTGGTTTTTTTGTTTCGGCTGGGAACCATAAGCATGTGTGTGTGTCCCTGTATAACTACATGTGCATATTTAAATGTATGCGTAGCATTTGCCTTGGTTCATTGACATTTTTCAACTATCATGATTTTCGACAAATTCTAAACAGCCAATATTTAGATTACAATTTGGTGCATATTTGTTTCTTCCTACAAAAAACCTAAAAATCAATACTTCCAAGGCAGCCAAACTTCATTTTTGGTGCTGATCGACCACTTGCAGGATCAGGCACACAGCATAAAAAACAAGCGTCTAGTAAATTCGAGGCAAATATCAGTTTTGCATTGCTGGTCCTACATACTCTTTCATGTTTTTAGCTCTATGACCATTTTTAAACATCTTTGCCATCGCAACTACTACACAACTACCGGAAGTGTATTCATTAGCGTGCTAGTGCCGTAGACACTAAGTCTGGGTTTTTGGTGGCCCTAGCCGACCAGCAGCGAAATGTCTTGAGCGTATGTACACCACACATACATACATATAGATATGTGTGTGTATGTGAAACACTTGCCCAAACATTATTTTATTTTATTTTTCCTTACTCAGAAGTTTCGGCAAATGCCTAATACAAATGCACTACGGAATACACTTCCGGTAGTTGTGTAGTAGTTGCGATGGCAAAGATGTTGAAAAATGGTCATAGAGCTAAAAACATGAAAGAGTATGAGGACCAGCAATGCAAAACTGATATTTGCCTCGAATTTACTAGACGCTTGTTTTTTATGCTGTGTGCCTGATCCTGCAAGTGGTCGATCAGCACCAAAAATGAAGTTTGGCTGCCTTGGAAGTATTGATTTTTAGGTTTTTTGTAGGAAGAAACAAATATGCACCAAATTGTAATCTAAATATTGGCTGTTTAGAATTTGTCGAAAATCATGATAGTTGAAAAATGTCAATGAACCAAGGCAAATGCTACGCATACATTTAAATATGCACATGTAGACAAACAGGGACACACACACATGCTTATGGCTCCCAGCCGAATTAAAAAAAACCAAAATCACTACAAAGCCCAGGTCCAGTCCAGGTCCAGCCCAGGGCAAAACTGCAAACATACATATGTATGCAAACGCACAATTATATATATACATATGTAAATATATATATGCTGGTATGCATATGCTCTAGGGTTTTGTAGTTATACAGCTAGTTACACAAAAAAAAACGAAAAGGAAGGAGTAACAGGCGATCATCCCAAAAAACAAGGGTCAGCGCGCTAGAAAATCTCTGGCATACGAGCGCATACACACAACATGGCTGGCTGACTGTGCTACGCAGTGGCAGTCAGCAAGCAGAATGCCTTGCATTTTTTCTGCGCCTCGCGCTTCTAGCAAAATGGTTGCCAAATGCGCTCTTAGAGAGAGTCCGCGCAACAAAATACTCTCTCTGAGAGAGGTGGACCCTTGAGATCAAAATATTCCAAGTTCCAACTGGCAGTAAGAATTTCGCCTCATGGCGACTCTATTTGTATATATACTCGTTGCTAGTTAGTCACACAAGAGTTTTAGTTTCAATTTTTCAATTTGTTTTTGCAATTCTGTTAAGCTATGCTTTAATATAGCGCAAATGGATGCAAAAATAATTTTAATGTCATTTACTTATGTAGCTTGAAACAAGTTTAGTGGCAGTAGCTACTGCTTGGCGCGCGTTGTAAATGTTTTAATAAATTCAATTCTTTCTGTCTTTCCTATTGTTTATGGCAGAATTCACATTCCAGAGCAGTAGAAATATGTAACTAGCTCAGAACCATGAATCTTGGTTTCAATTCCAATCATGTTACATTCTAACTGTACGCATCTCCACACTCTCTCAAGTTAATGTTAAGTAACATAAATCGTACAGTTTAAGTCCAAGTCACAGCATGTTTTCAGTCTACATTAGCTCACAATCTGCACAAGAAGTGCTTTTCAATTACATACGATATACATTACATTACATTACACATATACTACATTTCAACGAGTACTACAAATCCAACACGAAGTTGGACATCTACAATAAAGACACACACTACATCAAACCACCTCGATCGTCATTATTATTCGTCTTTTGGATCCTCCGCCACAAACATTGGTCCTTCGAGCCGGATTTCCTTCCACTCGCCCCAGCAAAGTTCTAGGAGAAAAAAGATAAGTAATGCATTTTCTATTTCTTCAAATTGTGCAAATAAAAATTTCTACATACCGGCATCCATAGTCCGCCATATTGTGGAACCTATTCCCATACATATATATATATATATGTTCATACCAATTTGTCCAAAATTGGTAAATGTCCAAGTCCGCACAATAAAATCCTACATAAAAAACAACATATGTTGAAAAATTAAATAAATAAAATAAATTTATCAACCTACATATGTTCGTACTTACACGATCCAATTCCAGTGTTCCGCTTTGCATTGCAGCACATATGTATGTATGTACATACATACATACAGACATTCTACCACGGCTGAATAATATTTCGCGCTAAAAATATTATTCGCATAATTCTGCAAGAATACCATTGCATAAAATAAATTACAACATACATACGTGCATTTAACTTATCCACATTTAATTTAAGCAAGTTACGACATACATACATACATACGTACACGTCCACTACTCTGCACATACACTGCAGATCATACTTGCTTACATTATACATATATATATAAAATTCAGCAATAATTGCACCAATTATACAAATTATTTATCCACATTTAATTTACACATACACATTTGCACATATATAACACTAACATAAATACACAACCAGCTGCCGGCAACCCGCAAGCAAGTTACGACATACATATCTACATATACACAAACAGCTGTCGGCCAGAGCCAAGCGTACAACATATTTAATTAAATTAAATTCGCAATGCCGACATGTTTTAGTATTTATATTTAACAACACAATATCCAACTGCAGCTACTACTGGTTAAATATATTTTTTTGTCCACTAAAATTGAGTTCCAAACCAACGCACTTAAACAACAACAACAAAATATAACCAAATAAAGTTCTGGCCGCCACAACACAAAGAGATTAATAAGGAATATATTCATTCCATTGAGGCGGCCGATACTTTAACACAATATAAATAATTACACACGCACTGCATTAATTATAACCATTAATTATTCACCCAATTAATTTTTCACCAAAATAATTGCCGCTGAACAAAAAGTAAACAAACTCCGATAATCGATAGCCGGCAACCCAAACTATCGAGTAACTCATTCAACAAGTACAACAAACTCAACGTTTCCACTAGCAGCGCATCCAAAGCGTCTGCATTTGAACGCCATTCCAAGTTGGCGTTATCCAAATTCAAAGCAAAAAATTATTTCCAAAAGAAAATACACTCAAAAAAATAATAATAATAATAAATACAAGTGGTATAGATAAAATAAATAATTTATAATTATTATTCAAACATTTTTTTATATTTATTTCATCGTTTTTATTCCGCTTAATTTTAATATTGTCGTGATCCACCTAACGTTCCAGGTAATTCGGCACACATTATTATTCTTTTAAGTTGCAAAGCATAGTATGTCCACAGGGTCAAAAGAGACCGATAAAAAAGCAAAACTTAAGCCAGTTTTTCCACTTTCCCAACCTGAGCGTCGACATTCCACTTCTTCCGCTCCATCTGGGTCGCAAGCTTCTCGTATTCCAATCAGGGCACCTCCACAAAGTGAAGAAAGGTTAAATCCAATCGTTCGCGTGAAGAAAAATCCATCGGCGTCACCAGCAGCAACGTCATCGCGATTTCCCAGCGCACTTCCGAATAAAGATTTAAGTTCCAAGTTTCCGCAGCGTAATCCGATCAAGACCAGGTCCGTACAAAGAGGCCACACAATGTCTTTGACAAAGTTCATTTCTGTCACCGACAAACTTATCCAGTTTGAGGCTCGCGTGACCACTCCCGCATCCGAAGATGACAATATCTTCACTTACGAGATTCGCCGCGATCGGCTGCAATCATTTTGGGCAAAGGTTGAGGTGGAATATGCATTGTGTTCCAGCGCACTCAGTCAGGACGGGAGCAGTGATGATAGAACTGCCATGGAGACGAAATATGATCATTGCTACTTGATATACGAGAAATGTCTTGCGCGCCTGAAGGGTCAAATCAAGAATGCGTCTGCGTCCGAAAGGGTGGAAACACCTACTCCGTTGACCTTCTCCGGGGGCTGCCGTCTCCCTCCGTGTGACACAGAGGTGTTTCATGGAGATTACCTGCGCTGGCCGACGTTCCGCGATTTGTTCTCCGCAATTTATGTCAACAATCCGAGGTTGACTCCGGTTGAGAAATTGTACCATCTCAACTCCAAGACAGCGGGTGAAGCCAATGAGATAATCGCCAAATTCCCGCTTACCAACGATGGGTTTGCGACTGCGTGGGCAGCACTTTGCGAGCGCTTCGAGAATAAGAGGCTGCTTGTCACTAGCCAACTTAAAATTCTGTTTAACCTGTCCCCGGTTAACCACGAATCTGGTGCAGCAATCAAGGAGCTCTAAAGTACCATCCAACGATGCTTGACGGCGCTTGAGCATTCCGATATCGACGCGTCTTCCCCGTTCGCAGATTGTATTCTAGTCTTCCTGTGTTCGTCAAAGCTGCCAAAACTCACACTTTCCCTATGGGAACAATCATTGTCGAACAAATCCGAAATTCCAGCTTGGAAAGATTTAAGCGCGTTCCTAAACGAACGTTATCGTACGCTCGAAGCTATTGAAGATGTGAAATCTACTTCCACTTCACAAAACTCTTCTGCTTCCAGTTCCAATTCCCGTACTACCCAAGGCCTGAAGAGGGTAAATTCATTCGAGGCCCAAGTTAATTCAAAGAGCAAGACGTGTGACCTGTGTTCCAAAGAAAACCATCCGATCAGGCTATGCACACGCTTCCTTCTAATGCCCGTTAGTGAGCGGGCAGCTTATATCAAGCAGAAAAAACTCTGCCTTAACTGTTTCGCAAGAGGTCACCAGTTACGAGAGTGCACCAGTGCGCACAGTTGCTTTACGTGCAAGGGTCGCCACAACACTCTTCTTCATCGAGGTGATTCTGCTCAGGGAGATTCCTCCCATTCCAATGCCAATTCCAATTCCACTATACAGTCCGCTAACCAACATTCTAATGCAAATTCCCACAATATACAGTCCACTATCCTGCAACCAGCAGCAAATGTCCAAACGTATTTTGCTGCTAACGAACAGAGTGTCCTACTCGGCACCGCGGTCATTAACGTATGCCATCGAGGAGCTACGTATACCGCTCGAGCCCTAATCGATTCAGGCTCAGAGGCTACATTCATCTCTGAGCGATTATTCCAACAGATAAAGCTGCCGTTCGAATCCGTGCAAGCTCAAGTTTCTGGGCTAAATCAGACAGTTGCAGCCCAAGCTCAAAAGTTATGCCATTTTACAATAGGCGCTTCTACGAAACCAAGACTTCATATAGAAGCTTCGGCGTTCGTTCTTCCTCAGTTGGCCGGAAACGTGCCCGCCATATCGGTTCCGAAAAGTTCCCTGAGGAACCTCCCAGCCATTGAGCTGGCCGATCCGACTTTCCATCAGAGTTCACCGATTGACGTTCTTATTGGCGCGGATATCCTTCCGTCTGTCATTTTAAGCGGCTCTCTTCCTAACCTTTGCGGTTCGCTCCTTGGGCAAGAAACCATTTTTGGCTGGATTCTCACCGGCCCACTTTCAAAGATTGTGCCGAAGTCAATTTCATCTTTCTCCGCAAGAATTTCGACCAACGAAGGGATGCAGCTAGACCATCGCAGTTCCAAATTTTGGGCGGTGAAGGATGTTCCAGTGCCGCAGACCCGAAACCTAAGCATCTCCCAAATCTCCACACCGTGTGACCAAGCGTCCTGTGCTGTCAAAACAAACTCTATGTTATCTGTCAATTTCATACAACCAGACACATACTTATATGATTCTTTTCATTTCCGGAATTTTTCTTCTAGCGACAAGATGCCGTCGCACAAGTTCACGCAGTACGACCGCCCCATCGGCACAAACTCCTTTCGGTGCAGGATGTGCCGAGGAATCCATGCATTGAGGAAATGCCACCATTTTTTGCAGCTCACGGCTGAAAAGCGACTCCGGGCAGTACTTATTAATAAGTACTGCCCCAACTGCCTGGCTCACCAGCACTCCGGGCAATCCTGCCGCAGCGCTGGCACTTGCAAGGTCTGTCATAAGGACCACCACACCCTGTTGCACATCCACGAGGCCCGCAGAAACAGTCGCCCATCCACAGGGCGTGAGCGATCAGCTTCGCCCCGGGCCACTAGACCCCCCCCTAAGCGGTCTCCAAACCCTCGTCGCCAACCGTCGCCAGCACTTCCTGGGCCCATCCAAACATCGCTGACTTCCATACTGCAGCACAATGCTGTGAGCGTCCTGCCAACAGCCGTTGTCAAGCTTGACACTGGGCTGAAGATTTTCGATGTCCGGGTAATGATCGACCCGTGCAGCTCCACCAGCCGTATCAACACGTCCCTGGCAACGGCTCTTGGGCTATCCGTCACCCGTGTCGGTGCAGAAGGTGTCTGCACGGCTCTCCTGCGATCAGGGATGACCGATTTTCGCCGTGAAGTCATTCTCCATGTGGACCACGATTTTGGCATTCGTACGCCAATCAGGCCGATCATCGCTGATGCTGAGCACTTCAAGAGCATTGTTCTGGCCGACGAACGCTGGTTTCACCCCTTTACGGTGTGCGTGACGCTCGGAGCGGATGTGTATCCTCACATCATTCTCAATGGCGTCTTCCCGAGCACCAATAACTATTCAATGGCCCAGCATTCCGTATTTGGCTGGATTCTTTCCGGGACGTGCGGCCAATAATTCCTTTTGCAATACTGCAAGGGGGGGAGGATGTTTATGGCAGAATTCACATTCCAGAGCAGTAGAAATATGTAACTAGCTCAGAACCATGAATCTTGGTTTCAATTCCAATCATGTTACATTCTAACTGTACGCATCTCCACACTCTCTCAAGTTAATGTTAAGTAACATAAATCGTACAGTTTAAGTCCAAGTCACAGCATGTTTTCAGTCTTTATTAGCCCACAATCTGCACAAGAAGTGCTTGTCAATTACATATACGATATACATTACATTACATTACACATACACTACATTTTCAACGAATACTACAAATCCAACACGAAGTTGGACATCTACAATAAAGACACTGCAACCAAAACACCTCGATCGTCATTATTATTTGTCTTTTGGATCCTCCGCCACAAACACCTATCTTTGCTACCGATCAAAACAATTGACACACCCTGTCTTTTAACTGTAGTGTATGCATGGTTTTCCCAATTTATCTATGAATCTCAAGTCAAGTTATAAATTATCTGAATAATACAAATATATATTTATGCATTCAACAATGAATTAATTAAATAAATAATAGCAAAACAAAACAAGCTAAAATAAAATTATAAATTAATAAATTAATAGTCAAGTAAATAAAAATAACATTTAAATAAATTGATATAAAATATAAAAATATATATAAACATAATAACAAAATTTTTTAATTAATAATACTTAAAATTGTATAGTTCAGTATATGTATGTAAATATGTATTTGAAGTCGTAACCGACTTGCAACTTGAAATGCCCCTTGAACCC
Organism: Scaptomyza graminum; assembly: GCA_018901835.1. Classification (NCBI taxonomy): domain Eukaryota; kingdom Metazoa; phylum Arthropoda; class Insecta; order Diptera; family Drosophilidae; genus Scaptomyza; species Scaptomyza graminum. The sequence goes on along the minus strand of JAEIFL010000246.1, from coordinate 50,914 downwards.
GAAATAATTTGTTGTGTATGCACCAAGGAAGTGGAAAATCCTAATCAGTTATTAGCAACCAGGTGCAACCATTTTTTTCATCGTGTGTGTTTTAACACCAATCAGGGTAGAGAGAAAGTTTGTCCAGTTTGCCGAACGGCTTTAACCGTTCGACACACACTCAAAAGCAACTTCAACTTCACACTCCCGGGATACGTTTGTACCCACTGCTTTATTTTGCCGTTTTCTCATTGTTAAAAAATAAATTCGTATTATTTTTATTTTTAATGTTATTTTAATTTAAATTTAGAATATATTTCAAGTGTTTTACTTTTTGTTTCATTCGAATATTCTGCCTGGTTCAAAAGATATAGGCAAATAAAGTCAGTTAATGCGATAACTACATGTTTTTTTTTGCGTTTCTAATGAAAGTAAAACAAAATAATTATTTATCTCTGTACATATGCATAGTTTAACATCTTGCAATCATTTTGCCGTTTAGTTCATTCAAATATTCAATCTGGCTAAAGAGATACAGGCAAAAAGGTCGCGAAGGTCGTTGTTAGGTAGGCACAACATATGCTGGAAAAACTGGTTTTTGTGTATGTATCTAGTTTTTGAGTGTTGTTTTTACACAAGCTCATCTTGCGGCTGCTGGTTGTTGATAGTATCATTATTATTTTGGCCATTGTCCATGTTCTTCAATATGTTAGACATTACAGCTCTGGCTGCATATATAGTCTATAAAATGAACAATCCAATGCTGCCTGTTCGGTCAAATATGCGTAAGAACTTCCTGCGCAGCTTGGCGGATTCGTTGTGTATGCCCATAATTGAGGAAAGTGCACTAAATATTGAAGCATACTTCAACAGACCAATTGAAACCATGCTGAACACGGCACCATCTACCTCTGCCGCAGCACGTATACCGAAACCAGTAAGTGGCTCCTGCTATTTATGCTACCTGCAAGAAACAAAACGGCGTAGGAAGACAAGGAAGACGTGCGCTATATGTAAGAAGCCGATGTGTCTTGAACACTCTGTCACAAATACAATATGTACTATTTGTGACGATAATTCTTCCATTTAATATAAAATTTAATATTTTTTAAATAATTAATCATGAATTTAACATTTATTCATCTTATTTTTCATTTTTCTAATAAAAAAACATAATCATAAATGCTTTTCTTGCTTATTATTTACATATAAACTGGTGGGGTACAAACGTATCCCTGGGGTGTGAAGTCGTATAAGGTTTTTGCAAAAGATCATAGCTCTTCAACCAATAGTCCGATTTGGATGAATTAGGTCTTGAACGACTCAGAAATGTCTATTCTTCCTAGATCCGAAGTTTGAATAGCCTAACTTTAGCGGTTTGTGAGTTATATCACCTCAAAGTCAAAAGTGGATACATTTGTACCCGGGAGTGTGTCCTAGGGTTAAGCATATCAACGCTAAACTTAGCTCAAGAAATGGCAGACGCTCAACCAGGCTCTTCGGGTATTAAGACCAGGTCTAAAGCTGCAACCAATACTTCTATGGTACAGCAGAACCCTAGTTCGCAGGATTCAGTTGCTGCTCAGTCTAATACGATGTCGAATCTTAGAGGCACATCTCAGCACGTAGGTGTAACTCCATCAGCAGTTGCCAATCAGTCAACGAGCGCACCTGTGATTATTTCAGACACTCAGAGTGTACAACAAGAAGCAACCTCTCTGCAACAAGCTTTGTTAAGTGCGATGTCAGCTGTTTTCAGCAAACTTCAGTAATTTCTCAAGCCATAGAAGCAGGGTTTCAAAGACTGCAAGCCTCCGCTTCAGGCACTAGCAACACAGAGCGCAGGCCAACTACAGCTTCACCATCTATCCATCATCAATCCTTTGATGATTTTATAGGTCTGCCCAGTCGACAAGGTGTCGAACATGCATCGGTGCAGCCAACACCTTCGGTAGCCCCGAACATGTCTTTGAGTTCTTCTCAATTGCGGGCAGATAAAATCAGCCAAATCATTTCCAACTGGAAATTACAGTTTTCAGGGCAATCGACGCTATGTGTTGAAGATTTTCTATACCGAGTCGAAGCTCTGACGCACAAAACATTGGAGGGAAATTTTCAGATATTAGCCCAGCATGCGAGTAACTTATTTGAAGGTAGAGCCAGTGAGTGGTAAGTGCCGCAATCCAAGCGCAATTTAAAGATGGTCGAACTGACTTGGAAATTCGTACAGCTATTTCGCAGCGAAAACAAAAGCCTAATGAGTCGTTTGACATGTTTTACGAAACCCTGATCTCGTTAGCTGATAAATTAGTGCAGCCTATGTCAGAATTGTCGTTATTAGAAGTGCTTCGAAGTCCTTCTCCCTGAGACTCAGCACGAAATTCTGTTTGTGCCAATATATAGCGTGGGTCAGCTACGCGAGGTGGTTAGAAAGCGCGAGCGATTTATGCAAGTCTTGGCCAAACCAACTTTGCCGACAAATCGGTTTCGACCTAGACCACAAGTCAGCGAAATAGTCGAACAGGTAGACCAACCTGACGAACTCTTTCCTGAAGGCGAGGAGCTTGATGGCGAAATAGCAGCCATTTCGCTTATCTGTTGGAATTGTAGAGTTAGTGGCCACCGTTTCCAAGATTGCTTAGCCGATTGCAGTATCTTTTGTTACGGGTGTGGGAAACCTGATACATATCGCCCTTATTGCCAAGATTGTATTCAAAAAAACGGGCAAAAGCGTGTACCGACCAGTGCACGCAAACCAGTAGCCTCGAAAGTAACGAATACCGATTAGCTTCATCCCCAAGTGAGGAGAAAGTAAATTCACCGGATTTGACAACAACCCCAGCTATTCCCTTACATATTCTATTGAAATCCAATCAGAATATGATCACTTACTCAACGCAACGTACAAATAGAAACAAAAGGCGTTTGATAAATTATAAATTACAGCGTACAAAAATGAAACAGGCGTTAGTAAGTTCAGTTGTAGGCAACCGGCAATATTTGCGTCCTTATGTATCTGTCCAGCTCCTTGACAGAACGCTCAGTGGACTCATGGATACTGGGGCATCAGTCAGTTGCATTGGTGGCAGCCTTGCAACCAAATTAATTGATACCAAGTTTCCGTTTAAGGCTGTTAGATCTACGGTACGCACCGCTGACGGGCAACAACAAAATATTATAGGGAAAATAAGTACCGATGTTGTGTACCGCGATATAACCAAAGTTTTAACTTTTTATATTGTCCCTCTACTAGACCAAGATTTATACCTTGGGATAGACTTTTGGAGCGCGTTTGATCTTCTGCCGCTGTTCATAGCAAATAAAACTCACAGCCCAGTCGTAGCAGGCCTAAATTCTATCGAGCCTGAAATAATTCTAACACCAGATCAAAAGCAACAGTTACAGACAGTACTCCATCAATTTCCATCGTTCGCTAAAAAGGGCCTTGGTAAGACACATTTGTTGTCACATGAAATTGAGGTAGGTGCCGTAAAGCCCATTAAGCAGCGACATTATGCTGTGTCTCCAGCCGTAGAGAAACTGATGTATATGGAACTAGACCGAATGTTAGAGCTTGGGGTTATAGAGGAGTCCAATAGCCCATGGCCTTCACCAGTGGTGTTGGTTAGAAAGCCAGGCAAAGTGCGGCTTTGCATTGATAGTCGCAAAGTCAATGAAGTGACCGTTAAAAATGCCTATCCCATGCCACTTATCGATGGTATTTTAAGTCGGTTGCCAAAAGCAGAGTATATTTCAAGCATCGATCTTAAGGATGCCTACTGGCAAATTCCACTCGACAGCGCTGCACGCGAGAAAACTGCGTTTACTGTACCTGGAAGGCCCTTATACCAGTTCACAGTCATGCCGTTTGGTTTATCAAACGCTCCTCAAACCATGTCCAAATTAATGGATAAAGTAATTCCTGCGAATCTCAGAAATGAAATTTTTATTTATTTGGATGATCTGTTGGTAGTCTCTGAACACTTTGATCGGCATATCACAGTCTTGTCAGATGTGGCAACTCGTTTATCTCAGGCAGGGCTAACTATAAATGTTGAGAAAAGCAAATTCTGCAGACAAGAGGTAAAATACCTAGGACATGTCATAGGAAATGGAACTATACAAACAGACCCAGAAAAGATATCCGCAATCCGAGACTTCCCCATCCCTCGATCAGTTCGACAAGTTAGGAGATTTTTGTTAGTTACTGGGTGGTATCATAAATTTATCCATAACTATGCTGGAATTGCTGCACCCATCACAGATACGTTAAAGTGTCGAAAAAAGTTCACTTTGACGGATGAGGCGCAGACAGCATTTGAGTTGTTAAAACAAGAACTGTGCACCTGTTTTGCACAGCCCACATTTTTCAACTCCTTTTTCAATCCACTGCGATGCAAGTCACACTGGCGTAGGAGGTGTTTTAATGCAGAAGGATGACCAGAACAATGAAGTGCCTATTGCATTCATGTCCCGGAAGCTGAACCAATGCCAACGAAACTACTCCGTTACGGAAAAAGAGTGCTTGGCAGCCATCTTATGCGTAAAAAAATTCCGACCATACGTTGAGGGTCAAGAATTTTCCATTATCACTGACCATGCGTCTTTAAAATGGCTGATGTCCCAAACGGACCTTAGTTCTAGATTAGCAAGATGGGCCCTTAAATTACAGAGGAAAAGATAACTTGGTTCCCGATGCTTTATCGCGTGTCTATTTAGAAACCATATCAGCTCTCAGCCTGGGAAGTATAGTTGATTTAAAGTCAGAACATTTTGAGTCTGCAGACTATCAGCAGCTGATAACCAAAATAAATGGGCAAAGTTCTCAAATTGCCGACGTTAAAGTTGTTGATCAGTACGTGTATCGGCGTACCGAACACGCCACCGGTGAGCGACTAACTGATGATTTATGTTGGAAGTTGTGGATCCCCACAGGCATGGTGACTGAAGTCATAAAGCAGCATCATGAAGACCCATTGTCCGTTCATTGTGGCATAAATAAAACTTTGGAACGCCTACGTAGCACAGTGGGTGAAATGACAGATTTAGCAGCGATTAATTCAAATTTCAACTTAATTATTGGCGCCAAAAATGTTTTGTAATCGAAAACTAATATATCCGATAGGGCATTAAAACTTTTCATTCCGCTTTCCTCTCAATATTCGCACAGCTGTAAAGCTTCAAACACAACATATGTGTTTCATCAGCTGACGCTAGCTGCTCTCTCGCCAATTTTGACCACTTGCTAAAATTTGCAAATAATATGATTTTATTTACTGCAATTCAACTTTTTGCTATTAAATATGGAAAAAGGTATGTAATTAACTACAAAATAAGTGTTTGTGACCTGTGATTGTGTTCGTCCCAAAATTGTATGAGCTGTAGTGCATGTAAGAGATATGATGTTTACTAACAAACTAAACTTTCGTGGACCAGAACATTTGAGGTTCGACTGGGTTCGATACCAAAGTTTTTTCTAAAAATGAGTCAATGTTTTGCGCTGTGAAATTGTCCAACATGAGCCGCATATTTCCGCATATTACCTTTAAATATAGTTTTTTAGCCTCAATGTCAGTGTCCAAGCGCGTGCTATTTTCAGTATGGCTCATGGAAAATGATGCTTCCAACAAATTGTTTGCAGTGCAGACATACGTCTACAACAATATTATAGACAGAAATATATATAATGATAGTGACTGCGCTAAATGAGAAAATAAAAAATTTTACCAAATAATTGGCATCGAAATGGCAGGAGAACCATCGTATTTCGTATTAAAAACGAATAAAAAAAAATAAAAAAAACTTTCAGTAAAATAAAAATTCTTTTGTATATTAGTTTTATTTGTGGTTCGGATCTCTACCAAAAAAAATTATCCGTACAAAAATATCATCATTATTGCAGAGGATATTAATAAATCGCTGCTAAATCAGCCGTTTCTCCCACTGTGCGTCGCACAGTGGCGCCATTTGAGTTTATTCGTGGCAAAAATCTTAACTTTTGAACCAAATGAGATAATCGATCAAATTAAAAAGCATCTGATAGATAATTAATCAACCTATAAATTGAGCATTTGAAATGAATTTTACGATTTTTGGGTGCCTATCTATGGGTATGCAAAGTTGAAAATTGTGAAAAAATCAATTTTACGCGAAGGAAAAAAAATATTTTTTAAATTTTTTGATTTTTATTGTTTTATTTTAACGGCTTTTATAATTAAAAATTAATATAACAATTAATAAAAAATAATTTTTTTTTTTTTTTAATTTTTTGTAAAATATTCATCAATATCCGTAAAAGAAGGTATGTATATCTAAAAGAGTTATCATATCTGCACTATAAGTATTTTCTAATTCTTTCCGTGACTTAACATGCCTCAGTGAAGAAATTAGTGGATCTGCAGATGCTGCTAACATGTTGAAGAGGTCCTCATTTTGTCTCACCCTTGATGCTTTAAAAGTGTTAAGCAATCTGTATTTTTTATAAAATTTCTTTAAGGACTCCTGTGCTTCTTCAGAAAGCTCTCCAATTGGCAAAGACTGATACTCAATTATATCTTTGCCATGCGCCAATATTTTATGGACTGTCGGGGTCAACTTTTTCTGTGGATATAATTCTGCTAAAAGTGATGCTGTATTTGAAGCATATTCTCCATACTTGGCAGAATTAACTTTTTCCTTGCAGTTCAAAACATTTAAGATCGTTCCCAATCTCTTAACGATTTGGTTGTTTATCCCTGTGATTTGAGTGACAACCTCATCATTTTCAAAAAATCTCCTTGAAGTGTTTCCATCGTTAGAGTTTCCGTATCCGTACTTGGGGAAGTCTACTTTAAGTCCAACTTGTTTGAAAAACGCATCCTGTATTCGCTTCTTTCTGATATTTTCCTTATCTTTGTTTGATGTGTTTTCGTCAAAGTTTTCATCCTCTTGTGGAAGCGTATACGCTAATTTCAGCAAGAACTCCATACACCTGATTCTTGCATGCAAAGGTGCGATCCCAAATTCATAATTTTCTTCATTTGTAGAATCATTCAAGTTGTCGAAGTTCTTTTGCGTCTTTTTGCAAATTGGGCATGACAAAGTTGACCTTGTGTTTGTCAGTTCGTTGACCACTTTTCCGTCAACCATGGTTAGGTGGAACTCGTAATTACATTCAATGTATTTTCCTTCTCTGATTTCGAGCTTTGTTGGCTTAATCTTGCTTATTTGGTCTTCAATATCCTTTACTGTGTTCCGTATGATTTCCGGCGATTCCCTTGCATACTGAAACATTATTGGTCGGCAATAGTGTACAGATTTCGGTCGTTGATTTTTCCAGTGTACGGAAACATCAGATTTTAGCCTCAAAGGAACAACGGATGCCATAAACATGTTCCCGTCCGATATTGTAGCGTCATCAGATGATATTCTTTGCTTATACACGCTTTGTCCAGATGATCCATCGCAGCCCCATTTACTGATCAATGTCAGATTCTCAGGAAGAGCTTCAAGCACATTTTCAGCAAGACTCTCCAACAGCCGTTTTGTTGTATGGTCCATTAGATCCTGCATGTTGCTTTTTACAGAAACTTCAGTAAACTCCGTATGCAGTGGTCGTGAATCTAATTTTGCTTTTGAAACATGCTTGTATCCCGGTAAAATGTCAGCTCCATGTTGAATTAAAGATGCCCGTAGTATCTCATATTTCTCTTTAGATAGTTCCAAGTCCATAAACAATGCCAAAGCTTCTTCGGGACCATACTTCTTAAGGTTTGAGTTTGGGGGCGTGGGAATGCTTTTTTTGATTCTTTGTAGTCGCGGTGGGCTTGCAATAGCAACTGCTTTTGTAATGTGTGACCTTACTTTTTGTTTTTGTTTGTGTGTAAGGTTGTTATTTGAGCATTCAGTACAAACTGACTGCTTATGGGCGTCGCAACTAGCACTTGTAACTAGTTGGACTACGGAGAGGGAATTCCTGGTGAAAATGAATGAATACTTCTATGTTGGTAGTATGTATAGCACTGATTTTATTAACAAAAACGTAACAATATTTATAGGTAAAAATAGCTTAGGTTTACAGTTTTATGGTATCAATATAAAATTTGGTTATTGTTATAAATTGGGTTATTGTGGACGCAGCATTTGCTTGCCAATGCAGAATTGCGAATTGGCAACTGCCGGGTTGACTGACCGTTGCACGAGTAACCCGTAATGTGTAGTCAGCAGTATTTGTCTGTGTGTATGTGTAGTATGTGTGCAGTATTTCTGACCTAAGACAATTTGACTGTTGACATAATTACATTGTGTTTATTATTGTGTGTCATTTGTGTATGTTGTGACTTAAATATATATATACACCTAAACAAACATCCTTTGTATACCTAATAGACAGCGCTTCTGATAAATCCATCAAAGTTGAGAAATAGTGAAAAAATGGATAGTTGGTAAATATTGATTTACCTGGCCAAACGCAAACCAAACAGTACAATTTTTATTTATTTATTCTTTTCTTAATAAAAAGATCTATCAATAGAATCAAAAATAATGACGATCCGATCACTAGTTTTTGAGATATTGTATCAGAAAGCCGACCAAATTAACTTAAAATTGTGATTTTTATGTAACACAAAAAATTAGTCAACTTTGAAGGGCTATATCTTCTAAACAAAACGGTTATGTTAAGGGTTGCAGATTTGGAATCGTTGGAAAATTTCCTATAAAGTAGGTTCATTCAATATTTTTTAGAGGCACATGCAATTTTTGATTTTTGCCACTTGACTTGTTCTACGGGCGCCACTGTGCGTCGTTACCTTTTCTGGCCCAATATGGTTGCAGACGTTAAAATGTTTATTAACAATTGTTCTGTTTGTAAATGCACCAAGCATTCAAATCAGCCGTTAAGGCCGCCGTTAGGGGCTTCGACAGAGAGCCAAAGATTCTTCCAAACGCTATACATTGATTTTTTGGGTACTTATCCTCGCAGTCGCGCAGGAAATATTGGAATTTTTGTAGTGTTAGACCATTTTTCAAAGTTTCCATTTTTGCTGCCAGTAAAAAAGTTCACAGCAGTTCACGGCTTATTCCATTGTTTTGGCGTACCTGAAACGGTTGTTTCCGACAACGGCGTCCAATTCAAATCCCATAAATTCAATGATTTGCTGAGAAAATACGAGATAGAACACGTATATACGGCACTGTATTCACCCCAAGGCAATGCCGCTGAAAGAGTAAATCGATCAGCTATTGCTGCTATCAAAACTTACATTCAGCCTGACCAAACGAATTGGGATGTCCAGCTCAGCCACATAAGTTGTGCTTTGCGCGCTAGTAAACATTCAGCGATACATACGAGTCCGTATAGAATAGCGTTCGGGCAGCACATGGTCACCAATGGAGCATCTTACAAATTATTGCGCAAGCTTAATCTTCTGGAAGATCGCTCAATTCGATTCGACAGGGAAGACTCATTCGACTTGTTGCGTGTAGAAGCCCAAAAAGGCATTCAACAACAATACGACCGCAATGAGCGAATATATAATTTGAGAAGTCGAGAAGTAGATTTTCAAGTAGGACAGGAAGTTTATCGGCGAAATTTCAAGCAAAGTTGTTTTGCTCAAGGGTACAATGCTAAATTGGCCCCGAACTTTATTAAAGCCCGAATCAAACGTAGACTTGGAAATTGCTATTATGAAATTGAGGATTTACAAGGCAAATTCATTGGCAAATACCATGCTAAAGATATAAAGCAATAATTTTTACAGGCAACGCCACCACACTTATACTCCAAGCGGTGTACACTCTTTGGTTTTGTACAACCCCAAAGTGTGATTTTGGCCGGGGAGAGTGTAATATGCCGCTTGTCGGAATTATTTACCTAAGCCTAAAGGTAGGTGTCGGGAGCAGCCGACAGATCATCATAAACATCAATATTAATGCTGTACAACTACACGCGCCACCACTGTTAATCTGCTTCTCTTATATTATGTTAACGTAAACAGTCTAACGTTTGTCGGCAGCGCAGCTTGCATTCTTTGTATGCATGTTCGCTTCGGCTGTGCATGCTTATTACTTTTGGCTATTATATCAGTCGTTGTTAATCTCTTTGTACATACGGCTGCGCGATTCTGCTTTGGGCGAAGCTGACACTTGGTCAAGCCACAGCCAATTATATTAATAGTTACATATTTTCATGTGTGCTAATAAACAATAAAGCGTAATTATCATTACATTATTATTTATCATTATCATTTATGTTATCATTTTGAACAAGTTGCCAAAAAAGCTTGGCATCTCAACAGTAGGCAACGTTTTTTTGCTACCCCTTACTCGCCAGCGCAACGTCAACTGGAAAATATATTTGGCCGCGTTAAAGCGAATTCCTAGAGCTTAAGAGAATTTAAGTTTTCAATTATGAAAATAAAAATTGGAAAAAAAAAAAAAAATAATAAAATGTAATTTTTCGGCATTCGATGTCACTCCCAGTGGCGCTGCCTACCGGCGAACTGTGACGGGTGGTTGGAGGTTTTAGGGATCGCCATATTATTTTCAGGGACGAATAGGCACATATTCCCTAATTTATGGTCCAAATACAGCCACTCTTAAGACCCAAAGCTAGTTCCGGCACCCAGATCTGGATATTGGTTCTACTGTTCGCTGAAAATTAATTTGTGCTCGCGTACATTAAACGCACAGTGCCAGAAAAATAAGTTAAACAATAAATAAAAAAATTAATGAGTGTTCGAACAACACTTAACAATTGCAAAACCATTCAAATTTACTTTTTGTTTTGCTTTTGACCGCCACCAGCAGAACAACAAAGCGCGCACATGCATACGCATAAATGCGCAGAGACACGCACAAACACTTACAAACAAACATAACGAACTTCTTTAATAAGTGAATGATGAGTGTGGGATACCCTACCTAGTTTATTTGCTATATTAATTGATTAATTAATTAATATTATTAAACTATTTTTAGTAATATCTCAATTGTTTGCTTAGCGCCAACTCATGCTTATTAAGTATGCAATTATTGCATATATATAATATCCACAGTCGCACTTATATTATATTAGGGTATCTAACACTCATCATTCGTTAGTTCATTTTCTTATTATGGAAGTCCGCTATGTTTGTCTGTAAGTGTGTGTGTGTGTTGTGTCTGTGCATTCACGAAGAAGCAAAACAGAATTGCCTTGGACGAATGATGTTGCTGCATTATCAATTAATCAATTAATATTATTAAACTATTTTAGTAATTTCTCAATTGTTTGCTAAGCGCCAACTTATACTAATCAAAGAATGCATTTATAGCAAATATATTATTGAAGTACATGTCCACAATAACACTTATAATTGATTAGGGTATTAAATAGTCATCATTCTCTTTGCTTAACAGCTGCATGGCTCGACCGTCCCGGGCTGGGGCTTCTCTGCCGCTGCACCAAGCAACAATACCATCATACTTATTTTGAGCAGAGAAAATGTTTTTACAACAAACACATACTATTTGCTATGCTAACGCTGCGAAATGTTTTGAAAGCGTCGACGCATATAATGCTGTGATGCTAACGTGGTTTGTGCTACCCGCGCCTATAGATGTTAACACATCAAAAAAAAATAAAAAAAACTTGTCAGATAATTAACCAGCTATAATATACGTTATTGTCTAAGAAGCTAAAGTTACACCCACAAAACTGCGTCAAGGGTTAAGTGCAAGTTTACGCATGCGCACAACTGGATCCCTTAGCGGTCATCATAAATCGCAAATCATCCTCTCTCAACAAGTGCCAACTCCCATTGGGTAAGTTGAAAGGAAAACGGAAAAAAAAATTAATGAGTGTTCGAACTCACTAGCGATGTGTTAACAATTGCAAAACCATTCAAATTTACTTTTTGTTTTGCTTTTGACCGCCACCAGCAGAACAACATAGCGCGCACATGCATACGCATAAATGCGCACAGACACACACAAACACTTACAAACAAACATAACGAACTTATTTAATAAGTGAATGATGAGTGTGTGATACTCTACCTAGTTTATTTGCTATATTAGTTGATTAATTAATTAATATTATTAAACTATTTTTAGTAATATCTCAATTGTTTGCTTAGCGCCAACTCATGCTTATTAAGTATGCAATTATTGCATATATATAATATCCACATTAGCACTTATATAATATTATGGTACATAACATTCTTCATTCGTCAGTTCATTTTCTTATTACAGAAGTCCGCTATGTTTGTCTGTAAGTGTTTGTGTGTGTTGTGTCTGTGCATTCACGAAGAAGCAAAACAGAATTGCCTTGGACAAATGATGTTGCTGCATACCCTAACTAGCTTATTTGCTATATTTATCAATAAATCAATTAATATTATTAAACTATTTTAGTAATTTCTCAATTGTTTGCTAAGCGCCAACTTATACTAATCAAAGTATGCATTTATAGCAAATATATTATTGAAGTTCATGTGCGCAAAAGCACTTATAATTTATTAGGGTATTCAACACTCATAATTCTTGTTGCTTAACAGCTGCATGGCTCGACCGTCCCGGGCTGGGGCTTCTCTGCCGCTGCACCAAGCAACAATACCATCATACTTATTTTGAGCAGAGAAAATGTTTTTACAACAAACACATACTATTTGCTATGCTAACGCTGCGAAATGTTTTGAAAGCGTGGACGCATATAACGCTGTGATGCTAACGCGGTGTGAGGTTTGCATGTATTGAAACGCTTGGTTTTTGCTACCCGCGCCTATAGATGTTAACACATCAAAAAGTGCGATCTTTATCTCTTATATTTTGTGATAGAGAAGGCACCAAGTTTTGTTTGCAAGCTTGTGTGCGCGTGTACAACGACCTAACCTTGAAACCAGAGCTTTCGCTCAAGAGAGGTTGGAAACCAGGCTTGCCTATGGTGCGGAGATACGCTGGAACAAGCTTCGGCTGCTGGCGCTACGCTCGCTAAGATCGGGTGACGTTCATCTCAAGGTGTTATGTGCGGTGATCCGGAGTAGAGCATAAGTATCTGTATTGGCCTTTTTAAGTTTACCTCTCGGCCCTCTGCTGTTGCGTCTTATTGGTGGCATAATATTATTACGTTGCCTACCCAATACACCAACCCGCGACCAGATTATTTATATTGACATATACACTTACTCATATTCAGCTAACATATTTTTTTTTTTTTTTTTCTCCTGTAGATTGATATTTATAATCTGCCCGTGTGGGCAATAATTAAAATGAATAATAAAAAATTGGCAGATAGCTTTAGATGTCATGAAATTCATTTAGGGCTAGCGTCAGGGGAAGATCAAACGTCTTCCAGATCAGGAAGGTCGAGCGGGTGGGTCCTCTGAAATCTTCTTGACTATTGTCCAGGAGTGATTAAGCAAGATGGCTGGGGTGATTGAGTAATCTAGCGGTATAGTTGAAGCTCAACTTCCTTATGACGTCCTCTATTAATGGCATGCGCAGTTGGCTATGAATGGTAGCGTTGTCGTGATACACGTGCGCACCGGAAATGATTCGGAGAGCTTTGTTTTGAAACCTTTGAATCAGCATCCGATTGCTTTTGCTCGCTGTACCCCACAACTGGATGCCATACGACCAGATGGGCCTGAGAATCGCCTTGTAATCTTGCAGTTTGACTCTTAATCTCATCTAGAGATGGGCATAGGCCGTGCCGTGCCGTGCCTTTTTAAAAAAATTCCGTGTTGGGCCGTGTTGGGCCCCTTACGAAAAATTGCCGTGTTTTACCGTGTCAAAGTCTAGAGGCACGGTATGCACGGTAGGCACGGCAGGCACGGAAAGCACGGTACAGACACTGTCAGGATTTTAAATATAGATATGGTGGAATCGGTCAACTTGAGCTGTAGGATTTATCGATGTATCGTATAAATACTAATAACATCGATAGCACGATTGATGCAACCACGGCATCAACTGTGCTATTGTAATAAAGAAGTGACGCCACATTGTGAAAAGAAAATGAACAAAGAATATTTGCAAAGAGCTTTAAAAGCAAAAGATCCCAAAATAAACTTGGTGAACAAAAAAGATGCCAAAAGCAGTGTGTGGAATAAATTCCAATTAATTCAATATAACCATGCAAATCATGACTTTGTGTGTTGCAATGAATGCAAGACCATTTTGGCATACACCCATAAAACTAGAAGTAATTTAGATAAAATCTTATTTTTAAATAAAAATATGCACTAAAATGTAAGGAACGAAAAATGTTTAAATTTATTAAATAAAATTAATAAAATACTTAAAAATACAACAAAAACTGGGTTAAAAAATTTTTTTTGATTAAAAGCGCCCGTGTTAGTCCGTGCTGTGCCCGTGCCATGCCTCTAAAAAAAATTCCGTGTTGGGCCTCAATTTTTACCAGCCGTGCTTGGGCCGTGCCGTGCCTCAAAAAGGAGGCCCATGCCCATCTCTAATCTCATCTTAGATTTTATGCCGATTAACCAGTAATACTGGCGCAGCCTCAAGTCAGCCTGCATTCGTTTTCGGCCGAGGTGCGTACGCCAGGTTAGTCTTCTATCCAGAGTCAAACCGAGGTATTTTGGAGTTGCCTCCTCAGGGATAACAGTTCCGTCTAGATAGACGGACGGACAATTACCATGGCGCAGGGCAAACGTAGTTTGTGAAGATTTGTCCTGGTTGACAGTAATATTCCACCTTTTCAGCCAGACATCGAGCAGATTTAGTTGCTGTTGAATAATCTCAGAAGCGTCCTGAGGCAGAGAAGCGGTAGCTAGAAAGGACGTGTCAGCTGCGTATGTGGCTACGAGCAGGTTTTCGTTCCGGGGGATAGGCATATCGGCTGTGTATAAAGTATACAGAATAGGACCCAGAACACTGCCTTGTGGTACTCCAGCTCTGATATTCCTGATCGAGGACATAGCTTCACCACATCTGACGTAAAATATTCTGTTAGTGATATAAGATTCCAGGAAGCTGAAGTGTGACATAGGCAGATTCGCCTTAATCTTGTGAAGCAGGCCGGGATGCCAGACCCTGTCAAACGCTTGTTTGATATCGAGCATTACCGCACAGCAGTACTTCTTAGTCTCGAATGCATACAGTATCTGCTAAACAAGCCTGTGGCATTGCTCGGGGGTTCCATGTGAGCGCCTTAAGCCAAACTGATGATCGGGTATCAACCCAGCCTCGTCCATTACCGGCAGCACTCTGCGTAGAAATACTCGTTTAAGTAATTTAGATAGTATAGCCAGCAAGCTAGTCGGACGATAGGAGGCGAGATTGGTCTCTGGCTTGCCTGGCTTAGGTATAAGAATCACTTCCGCACATTTCCACTGCGCTGAGAAGTGACCAATTTGCATATATCTATTGAATATTCTGCATAACAACTGGGTGCAGGTAGGGGGGAGCATCTTAAGCGCCATGGCATCGATGCCGTCAAAGCCAGGTGACTTGCTGCATTTGAGTGAGGCGATGTCTTGCTCAATGTCCTCAACAATCGCTGGAGGAATTATCGTGTCACAGAGTCTTGGAGATTCTACGAATCTTCTGGTGACCTCGGCATCCTCGGTAGTGCATCTGTCGAAGGGCGAGAAGGCGTTGTAAAGATGGTCCGCAAATGCCTCGGCACGCTCACTGTTGGACCGGCACTATTCACCACTTGCGTTTTTAACTGGCACTGCTCTCTTGACAGGCCTATTGATATGCCGCGTTACCCGCCAGAGACTGTGCTGGGGGTCACCAGGCTCAACGTTCTCCAGGAACTCGTCAAGCGCGCTCCTTCTTAAATTCAGAAGCAGCTCTTTGAGTTGTTTGGTTGCTCTGTTTAGCCGGTTTTTGTCATAGGGGCTGCGTGACGAGAACCAAATCCGCCTGAGACGTCTCTTTTCAGTGACTAGTGCTGCAACTTCAGGGGTCCAAAGGTGCAGGTCTCTTGATGGGGTAGGTGTCGGGGTGCTTCTACGCCGAGGAGTTGCGAATTCAGCAGCGTTGTGCATTTCCTTCGAAAGTTGCTCAATTGTTGCGTCAATGTCCTCAGGGGAAACTAGCACGGCATTTGGGTTGATTCTGTGTTGCAGCCAGGATTTTTACATCGCGGGGTCCGTGTTGCTCTGGATTAGCCTTCTGCGGGCGGATTTTCTCTCCACAGGGGTGTTCAGGTGCAACGAAATGGCGCTGTGATCCGAGAAGAGGTCCGAGTTGGCGCTGCAAACTATATTACCGGGGCTTATGCCCTTGGATATGGCTATATCCAGAATGTCAGGATTCTTTAACGGGTCAGTTGGCCAGTATGTGGGTTCACCGGAAGAGTGGCAAGTTAGGTCTTTGCGTGATATGCACTTGAGCAACTCTTTCCCTTTGGAGTTGTTGACTCTGGAGCCCCACCATGAGTGTTTGGCGTTGAAGTCACCGCCAATGATGAACCTAGCTCCGAGGCCGGCCAGGAGTTGCCCGAATTCGTCTTCTTTGACGTTGTGTCTAGGAGGGACATACGCTGCAGCGACTGTGAGGTCACCTAGTGGGCTGGTCAGTCTGATCTGCGCACACTGGACCCAGTCTTCTTGTAGGCCAGGCAGCTCCACATACTTGATGCCGCTTTTTACTAGTATTGCGGCACCACCACGGGCACTTCCGTTGGGATGATTGACATGGATTAGATCATATCCATTGAAACAAAAATAGGATCTTACGGTGAGATGTGTTTCGGACAGGAGAAGGATATCGATATGGTTGGTCTTGACGAAGTGCTCGACCTCTGGCCTGCTTTTGCACAGGCCGTTCGCAGCTAACATATGTTCGCAACAAAGATCAAAAACGAATATCATATAAATTCTAAAAATGAAGCAATAAAAACAATAATGCAAAGAAGCATATAACCTATACAAAATAAGAAAAGAAAACAGTACGAGAAAAAAAAAAGGAAATACATGGGACGACAAACTGAGTGAGTGAAAGCTTTGATGTTATGATTTTATATATTTATGAGCACAAACGCCTTCAGCGATTTGAACAGAAATGAGATCGAGAGACGCATATTGGTATTAGTTTGTGTTGGTTGATTATTTTAAAAGCTCTTATCACAATTATAGAGCACAACTTTCGGCTTCTCCGGAATTAAAAATTAATTGAGTTAAGTAAAGCAACACAAACGAAATAATATTGGAATAATTTTTCTTTACAATAATATATAAGAAACACTATTGAAAGTATGTACTACCTAATTTTAGACTTTAATGATGAACTTATTTAATAAATTGAAAGTACTCTTTTAAAATGAATTAAATTTAAATTTTTGAAGGGAAAACCATGCTGCGCTATAGGGAAGCAGGATAGTCGAACTTATTTTTTTCTAGGGATCCTTTTCTTTTTCTCTGTTCTCCGGCCTTAAAGGATCATGGTAGGATCATGGGCGATTGCGATGTTAACGCAATAGCAAGAAAAAAATAAGTTTTTGATTTCGGTTGCCTTTTCCGTTTGTTGACTTAATGTTTGTAACTTCCTCTCCCCCTCCTATACCCTTTTTTTTTTTGGTACGCGAATTTTTAATTGTTTAGTACTGCCGAGCACATCTCGCCCTAGCGTGAAAAAAAAACCCACACCCATCATCGACGAGCATAAGCCGACTGCAAGCGCGTACCCATGCGGTCAGAGAAAAACTAAACCTGCTTTCAACGTGAAACGTTACAGCGTTGGTTGCTTAAAACAGCAGGACGGTGATCATGGAAGTCGAAATCCGCAAAGGAGTGTGTAACAACTCACCTGCCGAAGCAACTAGCCCTTAAAATGGATGGCGCTTAAGTTGTATACCTATACATTACCGCTAAAGTAGATGATTTATATTACTTGTAATATAAATTTTGAAACTTTAGTGAGTAGGAAGGTACAATGGTGTGCTTAGAAGTGTTTGGCGTAAGCCTGCATGGAGCCGCCATTGGTACAGATCTTGGTGGTAGTAGCAAATAATCGAATGAGACCTTGGAGGACTGAAGTGGAGAAGGGTTTCGTGTGAACAGTGGTTGATCACGAGTTAGTCGGTCCTAAGTTCAAGGCGAAAGCCGAAAATTTTCAAGTATAAAAAAATCAAAAATATAGTCAATGTTAAAATTTATATATGTGCATGTAAACGATTTTTATACACTTGAATAATTTTGAACGAAAGGGAATACGGTTCCAATTCCGTAACCTGTTGAGTATCCGTTTGTTATTAAATATGGGCCTCGTGCTCATCCTGGCAACAGGAACGACCATAAAGAAGCCGTCGAGAGATATCGGAAGAGTTTTCTTTTCTGTTTTATAGCCGTACTACCATGGAAGTCTTTCGCAGAGAGATATGGTAGATGGGCTAGAAGAGCATGACATATACTGTTGTGTCGATATTTTCTCCTCGGACCTTGAAAATTTATGGTGGGGATACGCAAACTTCTCAACAGGCCGTACCAATATCCGCAGCTGGTCTCCAAGGTGAAGAGTCTCTAGTCGATAGAATAATGTAGGTAAGGGAAGTCGGCAAATTAGATCCGTAACTTCGGGATAAGGATTGGCTCTGAAGATTGAGATAGTCGGGCTTGATTGGGAAACAATAACATGGTTTATGTGCTCGTTCTGGGTAAATAGAGTTTCTATCATTTATGGTAGTTTCTTGTTCCCCGGATAGTTTAGTTACGTAGCCAATTGTGGAACTTTCTTGCTAAAATTTTTAAGAATACTAGTTGGGCAACCAATTAGTTCTTTTAAATTATAACGATTATCAATTAACAATCAATTCAGAACTGGCACGGACTTGGGGAATCCGACTGTCTAATTAAAACAAAGCATTGTGATGGCCCTAGCGGGTGTTGACACAATGTGATTTCTGCCCAGTGCTCTGAATGTCAAAGTGAAGAAATTCAAGTAAGCGCGGGTCAACGGCGGGAGTAACTATGACTCTCTTAAGGTAGCCAAATGCCTCGTCATCTAATTAGTGACGCGCATGAATGGATTAACGAGATTCCCACTGTCCCTATCTACTCAGTTCGACTTTGATTGCCGTCGCGAGCGGACGTGTTGTTCGGTTGCGCGCATAAAAAAGTTGTGTTTCGATTCGTTATCAGTGCAGTTGTTGTTTTTGCTTTCGTTTGCTAAACAAAGCAACAAGAACTATAGCGGTCGTTGTTTGTGCTTTGGACACGTATTGTTTTATTTAAATAATTATAACCATAACGGTGAATGTATTGTTTTTCGCTAAATAGCATAAACAAAGAGATTAAAAAGAAACGGTACTGTGTTCTGTGTGTGTGCGTGTGTATTAGTGCACACGTGTGCCAAGCAGCTAAAACTGCTTTAACAAGCAGTGCAAAGTGACACTGACAAAAGGTGGTATACACGAGACTCTCAGCTTTTGCCTGTTCTCCAAGCAGTGCGCAGGCTAGACTGACAACTAGGTGGCGCCAGTATATTTTCTGGCCAACAGAGAGCGCTCCTTCAAGCAGTGTAGTGCAGTGAGCAAGCAGTGCGTAGTCAATCTCCTCGGCAACAGGTGGCGCTAGATAGCACTTCTAACTCTGCCGTTAGAGTGCGCCACTGCTTTAGCGCGATGGACGCCCGCAGCGTTCTAAGCGAGTTGAGCGAAATGGAGGCGTCGGATGAGTCGAGTGCTTCGACTAGGGGTAACCGCATGGAGCGGAAAGCCATGAGAGCCAAGAAGGCGAGAGCGAGATTCACCGAATCGTCTGATGAAGGAACGGCGAGTAAATACGCAGCCGTGGACGCTTCTGCATGCAATGCCGCCGTCGCTGTCCCCACCATTGTCGCCCCCGCCGCCGCCACCGCCAACGCCGACCCCGCTGCCCTCGCCGCCTTCGTTGCCCCCGCCACCCCCTTTGTCCCCACTCGAGCCCGTGCTGCTGCCGTCGCTGGTCCCACCGCTGGTGCCGTGTCCGGTTCCGCCGCCGTTTCCGTCGCTGTTTCCGCCGCCGTGTCCGCCGTCAACTCCGCTGTTGCTGCCCCCGCTGCCGACGTGAATCCCAAGCCGCTTAGGGCAACGCTCGCCGAGTTTCGAGCTGCCAACGCGCGCAACGCACGCTTGTCCAGCGAAGCCACCGGGACAGAATCAACGCTGCAAGAGCTCGCCACCATCCAGCGAGCTATTAAAGAAGCTGTGCTGCACGCAAGGCTGGAGCCAGCTGCAGCAATGCTGATTTTCGACGCTGCCGCCAAATACGACGCACTTGTCGCCAAGCTTGCGGTACGCAGCGCAGTCCTCGAGGGACAGATGACAATGGTGAGCTCGACCCCAGCCGCTTCATTGCAGCCAACCACGGTCTATGCGACCCCAGCTGCAAGTGCTCCAGTTGCTGCTAGAAAGCCGGTGGAAACATGGTCGGCTGTCGTCACCAGCCGCGATGCCAACTTATCGGGCAAGCAAGTTGCCGATAAAATCATGAAGGAGGTGGCACCCTCACTTGGTGTCCGAGTGCACGAGGTGCGCGAGCTTAAGCGCGGTGGTGCAGTGATTCGCACACCTTCAGCCAGCGAGATGAAGAAAGTCGTGACCAATGCTAAGTTCACGGAGGTTGGATTAAGTGTGACTAGGAGTAATGGACTCAGCCCAAAAGTGACAGTCATAGACTTCGATACCGCCATAACGCCGGAAGAATTCATGGATGAGTTGTATACCAACAACTTCAACGATGAATTCAGCCCTGCTGCCTTCAAGAAAGCTGTACACTTGGTGAGCAAACCATGGTCCGTCACCGATGGAGCCACGATAAACCTGACGCTTGAGGTGGACGATAAAGCACTGGCCATACTTGACAGGACCGGACGAGTCTACATCAAGTGGTTCGCATTCCGTTGCCGGTCGCTTGTCCGAAACTATGCCTGCCATAGGTGCGTCGGTTTCGACCACCAGATTGCCAATTGCCGCTTTAAAAGTGATGTCTGCCGCCAGTGTGGCCAGCTCGGTCACAAAGGAGCAAGATGCACCAACCCGGTGGATTGCCGGAACTGCCGGTTTAAGGGGCTTCCTTCGGGGCACTACATGCTCTCGGAGAGGTGCCCGATTTATGGTGCAGTGCTAGCGAGGGTGCAAGCTAGACATTAATGTTCAGCTTCATCCAAGCGAATTGTGGCCGTGGCCGAGCTACTAACATCGAGCTCGGAGCCCGCATGCGGGAATCTGGCCACGGCTTCGCACTAGTTCAGGAGCCATATGCTGACGCAGCTGGAAGGATTACGGGCTTCCCCGCTGGAATGCGCGTTTTCGCCGACAAGCGTTTGAAGGCAGCAATTATCGTAGACGAACCAGACGCCATCTGTATGCCGATTGAGCCGCTCATCACCAACTTTGGCGTATGCGTGAGTGTCACTGGAAAATTTGGCTCGCTTTTCCTGACATCCGTATACTGCCAATTCAACACCGAACTGGAGCCGTACCTTAGGTATCTTGATGCGGTGCTACTGCTAGCCAGTAGCATTCCTGTCATCGTTGGACTCGACGCGAACGCAGTTTCCCCCTTATGGTTTAGTAAGCTCTCTGAGCTGTCTCAGAGGACTCTACGCCATGAGCGAGGTGAGCTGCTTGTTGACTGGATTCTTGGAAGTCGAGCCGGGGTACTTAATGTGGCAAGTGATGTGTACACGTTCGATAATCGGAGAGCGCAAAGCGATATCGACGTGACAATCGTCAGTGCAGCAGCGTCTATGTGGGCCGCATATGACTGGAGAGTGGACGAGTGGGACGTTAGTGACCACAACATTATTACTGTTGTGATCACTCGAGACCCCGAGAACGCAGTTGAGAGCTTTGCTCCTGTGCCGTCCTGGAATCTCGCGAATGCACGCTGGCGATTGTTTGGTGATGAAGTGGCAAGGCTTACAGCCGAATTGCCAGAGGACCATGGAACGACGCCGTTGGATTTCCAAGTGTCCACACTGCGCACCTTAGTGCAAGATGTGTGTGACAGAGTGCTTGGACGCAGATCTCCAAGAGCCCCGAGGAAAGTGGTCTGGTGGAATGCCGACCTTAGTACCAAACGCCAAGAGGTCAGGAGACTGAGGCGGAGGCTGCAGAATGCTCGTCGACGTGGTCACGTTGCTGATGCCGAGCGACTTGCGATTGCGCTGCGGATATCCGCTAGCCAATACAAGAAGCTAATTCTGTCGGAGAAGGAGAAAGATTGGCGCCGCTTCGTGGGAGAGCACAGAGGGGATCCATGGGGGCACGTCTACAGGATTTGCCGTGCACGCAAGAAGAGCATCGAGTTCGGGTGTCTCCGGTCCAACGGCGAGCTGGTCGTAACTTGGCACGACTGTGCGGGAGTGCTCCTTCGCAACTTTTTCCCTGTTGCGGAGTCGACTGCACCCACTGCCGTCCCGGACGTTTCACCGCCACCGCTTGATGTCTCCGAGGTGGATACATGTGTTGCCAGGTTGAAGAGCAGGCGCTCTCCCGGCATGGATGGCATCACGGGATTGATCTGCAAGGAGTTGTGGCGTGCCATCCCTCAGCACTTAACAGCGTTGTATTCCCGTTGTTTGGAACAGGGCTATTTTCCCAACGAGTGGAAACGCCCGCGAGTGGTTGCGTTGCTCAAGGGGCCCGATAAGGATAGGAGTGATCCTAATTCATATCGCGGTATATGCCTGCTGCCAGTTTTTGGCAAGGTGCTCGAGGGACTCATGGTGAACCGGATGAAGGATGTGCTACCAACTGGCAACAGATGGCAATTCGGATTTCGACCAGGACTCTGCGTTGAGGATGCTTGGAGACACGTTAAGAACACCGTTGGAGCCAGCACATCGAAGTACGTGCTTGGAATTTTTGTGGATTTCAAGGGCGCCTTCGATCACGTTGAGTGGAATGCGGTGCTAAGACGACTTGTCGACGTTGGATGCCAAGAAACCAGCTTATGGCGAAGCTTCTTTTCTGGCAGGAGCGCAAGTATCGTCAGCAGGCATGGAGAGCACACTGTTCCGGTGACACGAGGTTGCCCGCAGGGCTCTATCAGTGGTCCATTTATATGGAACCTCATGATGGACGTGCTTCTCCAGCGCTTGGAGCCACTTTGCCCGCTCAGCGCGTATGCAGACGACTTATTGCTTCTCGTCGAGGGAGATTCCCGCAGAGTCTTGGAAGAAAAAGGTACGGAACTGATGTCCATCGTAGGAGCTTGGGGGAACGAGGTCGGAGTTGCTGTTTCCATCAGCAAATCGGCCTTGATGCTGCTGAAGGGCAGTCTGTCACGGAGAAGGCCGCCGGTGGTACGGCTTGGTCCAACAAGCCTGCCATATGTCCAGAAATACCGGTACCTGGGCATCACAGTCGGCGAGCGGTTGAATTTCAACCCGCATATCGTGTCGCTACGCGATCGGCTGACTGGAGTCGTTGGGGCTTTGGCACGCGTACTGCGGGTCGACTGGGGAGTCAGTCCCCGCGACAGGCGGACCATATATGCCGGACTCATGGTGCCTTGTGCATTATTTGGTGCTTCAGTGTGGTACGACGTGGCGATGAGCCAAGTGACAGCCAAAAGCAAGTTGATGACGTGTCAGCGGATGATGCTGTATGGATCTTTGCCGATCTGCCGCACAGTATCCACTGTTGCGATGCAGATTCTTGCTGGAGCTCCCCCGCTTGACCTTGCTGCCATGCGCTTAGCAGTCAGGTCTAAGCTTAAGCGCACCTACCCGTTGAAGGATGGCGACTGGCTGTTCGGTCGGGACTTAGCAGGTCTCAACTGGAAGCAGAAGACAGCGCTGCTGGACGAATGCTTGTTGCGTGAGTGGCAACTCAGGTGGGATGGTGCCAGTAACGGACGTGTTACACACCTATTCTTCCCGGACGCAAGCTTCGTTTTCAGCCGTCGAGACTTTGGTTTCAACCTACGCGCTGGATTCCTGCTGACTGGCCATGGGTCGCTGAATGCAAATCTACATGCGAGAAGAATCAGTGCCACGCCTGCATGCATGTGCGGTGCGGTGCTCGAGGACTGGCAGCACGTGCTATGTGTGTGCCCGCTTTATGCGGATTTGCGGAACCTTGATGGACTTGGAGTGTACCTTGACAATGGCGTCTGGAGAGTATCTGGAGTGACGGAGTCTCTGGAGAGGATGGAACGGCTGAATATGTTTGCAGACGCTGCGTTCGCAAGGCGTTTGCAACTGCTCGGCCAGGCGGAGGGCTTTCAGTCCCGGGCTTAGCCAAAACTGGCATCACCCGTGTGGTTGGCGGGCAGAAGAATATCCACCACAGTATGTCACTGCTTGTCGTATGAGGCGACTAAAAGAGACACTTGGGCTTCCAGTCCCGGGCTTTGCCAAAACTGGTATCACCCGTGTGGTTGGCGGGCAGAAGAATATCCACCACAGTATGTCACTGCTTGTCGTATGAGGCGACTTAAAGAGACACTTGGGCTTCCAGTCCCGGGCTTTGCCAAAACTGGTATCACCCGTGTGGTTGGCGGGCAGAAGAATATCCACCACAGTATGTCACTGCTTGTCGTATGAGGCGACTAAAAGTGACACCCTTCCTGGTGCCCTAAATCCGAGTCTGTCGGGACTGAAATAGGGAGGCCACCCGAGTCCTTTAGTCGGTACCACGGGTTGAGTTTGTCTCCAAGGCAACTCATTGAGGTAGGCCCCCTTGTGGGAGTATCGTGGTGGTTGTATTTTCGCTGATAGTTCCAACCCTCACCAACTGGGATAATGCACACCCGAACAGTGTGTGTTTAAAAACTGGTACCGTAAAAGGGGCGTTAGTTGGCGCTTAAACCAGACTCGCTGTGCCATATCCTTGGATATATGGGCACCGTGGTTGTAATCCTTCACATGGAAAATGCCACGTTAAACAAACCCTATAGAGATATAGTCCGCTTGTCCCTATCTACTACCCGTGTGGTTGGCGGGGAAAGAATTCCACCACAGTATGCACTGCTTGTCGTACGAGGCGATTAAAAGTGTAATGGTTCACCAAGCCGAAACTGTTTGCGAGTTTAAATTGGAAGTATCTTACATGTATACAAGGTACGACACCTGACCGGAGGTTAAAATTCGGTACCACGGGTAATCAGGAGCCCGCGGAACTTGTTCCGTCCTGGTTTTTGGTTGCGGCCCCTCGGGGAGTATCGTGGTGGCTGTGGTTAAACCCAAAGCGGGTAGAGTGTATTCTCGACGTGGAGTTGCGTTATGTAACAACCGGGTGCCGATGCCCAAATATCGGAAGTCGTTTTAGATAATCGGCTCTCCATACCAAGGAGGAAGTTTACGACCAAACAGAAGTAGCTTCAATTTGGTACCTTCATGTGCAAGGGGCGTTAGTTTGGCGCTTAACCCAGACTGTGCCATATCCTCGGATATACGGGCACCGTGGTTTAAATCCTCCACACGGAAAATGACACGTTAAATAAACCTTATAGAGATATAATTTGCGTGTCCCTATCTACTCGAAAAGTTAGTTGACAATCACATTAGGTCCTCGCACCTAGTGTCCAGTCCCTTGCATGATCATCAGCATGCCTATAGAGTAGGTAAGTCGACAGAATCGGCTCTCCTAGACTTAGTAAACAGCCTCCAATGCTCAGTGAAGGCCAAAGATGTTGCTCTTTGTGCCTTCATATACATAGAGGGTGCTTTTGACAACACAGCACATGACGTTGTGGGTAGGGCGCTTCGGGGCAAAGGGGTTGAGTCAGGACTTACTTTCTGGCTTGGCAATCTCCTTGACACTAGAATAGCGGAAGTCACTGTCAACAACTTGACGGTCAGGGCCCAAACCACCAGAGGTTGTCCACAGGGGGGTGTCCTATCACCTCTCCTCTGGAGTCTCGTGGTGGACGAGCTACTTGTTAGACTTACAGATAATGGATTTGAATGCCAAGGCTATGCCGATGACATTACCATTGTCTGTAAAGGCAAATTTGTGAACACGCTGTGTGATAGGATTACACTGGGTCTTAGTCTTTGTATAGACTGGTGCAGGGACGTGGGGCTGAACATTAATCCAGCAAAAACCACAATTGTTGCGTTCACCAATCGTTACAAGCTAAAATCCATAAGACCCATTTCCATTGGGGGCACGGTAATTCCAATCTCCTCGGAGATCAAGTATCTGGGGATAATCTTAGACAAGAGGCTACTTTGGAAACAGCATGTTGAGCATGCGGTACGCAAGGCAACACTGGTTCTTATGAGCTGTAGATCACTCGCAGGGAAAAATTGGGGGGCGTTCCCAAAAATCCTTCTGTGGATGTACACAGCAATGGTGAGGCCCATAGTAAGCTACGGTGCTGTGGTCTGGGCAGGACGTGTAGACCTTGATGTCACCAAACGGCAACTGGGCAAGCTCCAGAGACTTGCCTGCACGTGCATCTCGGGCGCAATGCGTACGTGCCCGTCCTCAGCATTGGACGTATTGCTGGGACTTCCGCCATTGCATGTTTACATCAAACACTGTTCGAACAGGTCAATTATGAGAGTGGCAGGAGCGAACGCAATCGCTTCTGTCCCTAGTGCAACTGGCACACTGTTGGCCTATCCGCAAGATTCGCAGTTGGCCCTTTTTAGTTTCGAGAAGCTGTTTAAAACAGAGCTCAGCAATAAAACTAGTCTGTCGAACACCTATAATGTGAAACCACATGCTATTAGATGGTATACGGACGGTTCACTTACAGATGAA
The DNA here is from genome assembly GCA_018901835.1 of Scaptomyza graminum. Taxonomy (NCBI): domain Eukaryota; kingdom Metazoa; phylum Arthropoda; class Insecta; order Diptera; family Drosophilidae; genus Scaptomyza; species Scaptomyza graminum. Next base: position 24,300 of record JAEIFL010000246.1, on the reverse strand, counting down.
GGTGCTGGAGCTGGAATCTGCGGACCCCGGCTCAAACACCATGAACCACTTGGTAAATTCGCCAGCATATTCCAAGCGGAAGTGCACGCGATTGAAAGATGTGCCTCCCTCAACATCGAGAGGGGTTACGCTCATAGAGACATAGCCATTTTCTCTGACAGCCAGGCAGCGATCAAAGCACTCAGTGCCTACAAGATCGTCTCCAAGCTGGTTTGGCAATGTATAGAAACACTCAATAGATTGGGCTGTAATAACACAGTCACCATCTACTGGGTACCAGGACATGCGGGTATTCCCGGCAATGAAGTTGCCGATATCATGGCCAGGAGGGGAGCTAGCACTCCTTTCCTCGGCCCCGAACCTTTCTGTGGGCTAGGACCAGGGTTTATTAGTCAGAGCAATCGCATCGATCTGCGCAACGCTTGCGAGGACGCTTGGCGATCTTCACAGGGGGCAAGACAGAGCAAGCGACTGCTAGGTAGTTACAACAAGAAGAGAACGGAGGACTGTCTGAAGCTGAGCAAAGGATCTCTTCGGATAGTCACGGGCTTCTTGACTGGGCACTGCAGACTGCGCAAGCATCTGCACAATCTTAAGTTAGGAGCGGACAGTCTTTGCAGAATGTGTCTGGAGGGGGATGAAACTCCAGAGCACCTGCTTGAGGAGTGTCCCGCCATAAGCCGAATGAGGCTTTCTCTTCTGGGGAGCCTCTTTCTGTCCACAGAGGAGATGAGGGCTCTCCGACCAAGCCACATCGTCGCGTTCCTGCGATCGATTGGGCTGTTCGAGGAGCTGTAACTCACAAACAGTAAGAGGGCACAATAGATCCTAGTGGTCGCAGTGCACGCACCTCATGCAATAATAATAATCTACTCAGTTCGACTTTGATTGCCGTCGCGAGCGGACGTGTTCCTTGTGTGTGCGCAAGAAAAGTTGTGTTTCGGCTTCGGTTTCGTTGTCTGTGCTATTGTTGTTGTTTTCGTCGTGGTGAAACAAAGCAATTTAGTGAGCTTTCTCGCATTAAGAGGAAAACAATAATAATTATTGCGGAAATAATTATAATAAAAAAAAATAACGCTGCCATATGATTGTGCACGTGTGTTAGTGCACACGTGTGCGAAGCAGGTAGAACTGCTTAGCTAAGCAGTGCAAAACGAACTTATTAAAAGCTGTTGTGTACAACACTTGTGTTTAGCTTTTGTCTGTCACAGTGTAAAGGAGCTAATGGCCGAGGTATAACTCAGTCCGGCCAGGCTCCGCGTCACAAGAAATTTATAACTGCTTCGAGACGATTCGCGAAGTTGAGGGCAAGTGTGAGTTACGTGTCAGGGTAGTTTGTCGCTGGGATAACTACAGCCAGACGTGCCACTGATCGCGTAAACTTCGTTCTCGACGAGGTTAGAGTATCGCTCCCTTATACTTACGTGCGTGTGTGTTCGCGTTGGCGTACACTGCAAACCGACAGAAAAATCAAAACGCGCGTGGGTGTTAGTGGGAATATTAGCGTGGCTTTATTTTCGCCTTTCAAACGATTCGGTAGCTTAGAATATTATATTTATAACTATACGTACGATTTCTAACTATAAAGCGCCAAACTCAACGCTGACTCCAAAACTTATTACTTTGCAAAATTATTACTACTCGCTCGTGCGATCTGCCGTCAGCAATACTGCTCGCTTTAGTATTCTGCTTCACACTAAAACTCGCCTCGCGCTCAACGCGATCGACTCGCCCTTCGCGGCGAATTCTGCTATTAACATACGGCTTCTAATTTAACCGACTATGTAATACTATGTTGTTGCTCTTAAATGTTAATAAATCAGCTCACCTTCTTGGTGTCTTAAAAGTAATAAAGATAACAAGATAACAATATAACAATAGCCGAATAACACGGCGTGGCCTTCATGGCGTTTCTTAGAATTACAAAACTCAAAATGTAACTAAATAAAAAGACGTTATAGAAAGAGCATTGAAACCAAAATATAAATAAATCGAAATATATAGCTAACTCAAAAAGGGCGTTTTCCCTAAACGCAACGAAATCAAAATGTAACATAACTAAATATATATAGTGACATATCCAGTTCTTGCAGAACTCTCTTGTCAACCTCCACTCACACATAAAACGCACACATAAAGCGGCATAGATTAAACACACAATGCACAAGCATTGTTCTAACACATGTATAAATTTAAGTACACATATTTCCTATAACAAGATAAGTCACACTTGAAACAAACACGTATGCCAGGCGTACAGAATCAATAACACAAATCTATGCACCCGAAAAAGAGAACATTAAATTGGCCACGCCACTTGATCACGCCACTTTCCTAAGAACGGAGCAAAGTCCAATCGTAATTTTATCCTTGTGTGAAGCCTAAGTCACGGCTCCCAAAATATTCCACTCCTAATTGTCGAGTAGGCATAAAATAGAAACAAAGGAAAAGTTGCAATACGAGGTTTCCTCAAGAGTCAAAACACAACCAAGAGTAGAGTTAAGTTTTACACTTCATAGAGTAACAACGTGTTTTAAGATCAATAAATATATTTTTTTATTAAACACCAACTCCAAACATCAAATTATATATAAATCAAAAATGTAACATAACTAAATATACTCCAGCGCAGATGTGATGGGGGCCTGGCAAGGGCCTACTTCACAACAGTAAGCAGTGCAAAGTTTGGTTCATTGACAGGATAAACTGAAAGTAAAAGCAGTGCTATAAGCAGTGCGAGTTTTGTCTTCTAGGCAACAGCTGGCGGTAGAAAATGTTTCTAAATTTCTGCCTGCTAGAGAGCGCCACTGCTTTAGCACGATGGACGTTCATGGCGTCATTAGCGAGCTGAGTGAGATGGGTGAGGAATCGGAAGTGTCGATGTCTTCGATTAAGCGCACCCATAAGAAGAGGAAAGCCTTAAAAGCCAGGAAGGAGAATGCAAGGCTCTCTGAATCGTCTGACGATGGAATGGCAAGCAAGTACGCCGCCATGGATGCCGGTACAGTTGCTGCCACCACCGCTTCCTCTGCTGCCACCCCCGCCGGCGCTGCCGATGCCCAGACTGGACACGCTGAACATGCTGATACTGGCACCCCCACTGCACCCACAAGAGCCCGCACCACTGCAGACGTTGGTCCTATTGATGGTACCATGCCCCGTCCCACCACGACTCCCAAGCCGCTTGCGGAGACGCTCGCCGCGTTTCGTGTTGAAAACGCGCGCAATGCACGCTCGTCCAGCGCTGCCACCGGGACGAACTCAACGCTGCATGAGCTCGCCAATATTCAGCGCGCAGTTAAAGAAGCTGTGCTGTATGCAGGGTTGGAGCCAGCTTCAGCCATGCTGATTTTTGATGCGGCTGCCAAATATGACGCACTCGTCGCCAAGCTTGCGGTACACAATGCAGTTCTCGAGGGACCGATTAAAGTGACGAGCTCTGCTCCAGCGTCGCAGTCGCGAACTACAGCGGTTTTTGCGACTCCAGCCGCTTTGGCTCCGGTTGCCACAGCACGAGGTAAGAAGCCGGTGGAGACTTGGTCGGCTGTTGTCACCAGCCGCGACGCCAACTTATCGGGCAAAAAAGTTGGCGATAAAATCATGACGGAAGTTGCACCCTCGCTTGGCGTCCGCGTACATGAGGTGCGTGAGCTGAAGCGTGGTGGTGCTGTGATCCGCACACCATCAGCTAGCGAGCTGAAGAAGGTTGTGGCCAACGCGAAGTTCACAGAGGTTGGACTCAGCGTAGCGCAGAGCAAGGGACTCCGCCCAAAAGTAACGATCGTGGACGTGGACTCCACCATCTCGCCTGAGGTCTTCATGGACGAGTTGTACGCCAACAACTTCCAGGAAGATTTAAGCCCTGCAGCCTTCAAGAAAGCGGTCCATTTGGAGACGAAGCCGTGGTCCGTCACCGATGCTGCCAGAATTAACCTGACGCTCGAGGTGGACGAGAAAGCGCTGGCGATACTTGATATGACTGGACGGGTCTACATCAAGTGGTTTTCAATCCGTTGCCGGTCGCTTGTCCGTACCTGTGGATGTCATAGGTGCGTTGGATTCGACCACAAAATTTCCGACTGCCGTTTCAAGAGTGATGTCTGCCGTCAGTGTGGCCAGTCCGGTCACAAATCAGCGAGGTGCACCAACCCGGTGGACTGCCGGAACTGCAGTTTCAAGGGGCTCCCTTCGGGGCATTATATGCTCTCGGAAAGGTGTCCGATATACGGTGCAGTGCTAGCGAGGGTGGCCGAGCTACCAACATCGAGCTCGGAGCCCGCATGCGGGAATCTGGCCACGGCTTTGCAATTGCCCAGGAGCCCTACGCTGACACGTCTGGAAGGATTACGGGCTTCCCTGCGGGTATGCGTGTTTTCGCCGATAAGCGTTTGAAGGCGGCAATCGTCGTGGACGACCCAGATGCCATCTGCATGCCGATAGAGCCGCTCATTACCGACTTTGGCGTATGCGTGAGTGTCACTGGAAAATTTGGCTCGTTTTTCCTCACCTCCGTATACTGCCAATTTAACACCGAACTGGAGCCGTACCTTAGGTACCTGGATGCGGTGCTGCAAGCACTACTGCAAGCCAGTAGCATTCCTGCTATCATCGGACTCGACGCAAATGCCATATCCCCCTTATGGTTCAGCAAGCTCTCGGAGTTTTCTCGGAGCACGACTCTGAACCACGAGCGCGGTGTGTCGCTTGCGGACTGGATCCTTGGAAGTCGAGCCGGGGTACTTAACGTGGCTAGTGATGTGTACACGTTCGATAATTGCAGAGCGCAAAGCGATATCGACGTGACGATCGTCAATGAAGCAGCGTCTATGTGGGCCACATATGACTGGAGAGTGGACGAATGGGACGTCAGTGATCACAACATCATTACTGTTGTGATTACTCACGACTCTGATAACGCAGTTGAGAGCTTTGCTCCTGTGCCGTCCTGGAATCTCGCGAATGCACGCTGGCGATTGTTCGGTAATGAAGTGGCAAGGCTTGCAGCCGAATTGCCAGAGGATCATGGAGCGACGCCGTTGGATTTTCAAGTGTCCACACTGCGCACTTTAGTGCACGATGTGTGTGACAGAGTGATTGGACGCAGTTCTCCAAGAGCCCTGCGGAAAGTGGTCTGGTTGAATGCCGTCCTTAGCACCAACCGCCAAGAAGTCAGGAGATTGAGGCGAAGGCTCCAGAATGCTCGTCGACGTGGTTACGTTGATGATGCCGAGCGACTTGCGATTGAGCTGCGGATATCTGCTGGTCAGTACAAGAAGCTTATTCTGTCGAAGAAGGAAAAAGATTGGCGCCGCTTCGTGGGAGAGCACAAAGGTGATCCATGGGGGCACGTCTATAGGATTTGCCGAGCACGCAAAAAAAGCATCGAGTTTGGGTGTCTCCGGTCGAACGGCGCGCTGGTCGTAATATGGCACGACTGTGCGGGAGTGCTCCTCCGCAACTTTTTCCCTGTTGCGGAGTCGACTGCACCCATTGCCGTTCCGGACGTCTCACCGCCACCGCTCGATGTCTCCGAGGTGGATGCATGCGTTGCCAGGTTGAAGAGCAGGCGCTCTCCTGGCATGGATGGCATTACCGGAAAGATCTGCAAGGAGTTGTGGCGTGCCATTCCTCAGCACCTCACAGCGTTGTATTCCCGTTGTTTGGAACAAGACTATTTTCCCGACGAGTGGAAACGCCCGCGAGTGGTTGCGTTGCTCAAGGGGCCCGATAAGGATAGGAGCGATCCGAATTCTTATCGCGGTATATGCCTGCTGCCAGTTCTTGGCAAGGTGCTTGAGAGACTCATGGTGAACCGAATGAAGGATGTGCTACTAGCTGGCAACAGATGGCAATTTGGATTTCGACCAGGACACTGCGTTGAGGATGCCTGGAGGCATGTTAAGAGCACCGTTGGCGCTAGCAGGTCGAAGTACGTGCTTGGAATCTTTGTGGATTTCAAGGGCGCCTTTGACCATGTTGAGTGGAATGCGGTACTGAGCCGACTTGTCGACGTTGGATGCCAGGAAGCCAGCTTATGGTGAAGCTTCTTCTCTGGCAGAAGTGCAAGTATCGTCAGCAGGCATGGAGAGCACACTGTTCCGGTGACACGAGGTTGCCCACAGGGTTCCATCAGTGGTCCATTCATATGGAACTTCATGATGGACGTGCTTCTCCAGCGCTTGGAGCCACATTGCCCGCTCAGCACGTATGCAGACGACTTGCTACTTCTCGTCGAGGGAGATTCCCGCAGAGTCCTGGAAGAAAAAGGTACGGAACTGATGTCCATCGTAGGAGCTTGGGGGAACGAGGTCGGAGTTGCTGTATCCATCAGCAAATCGGCCTTGATGCTACTGAAGGGCAGTCTGTCGCTAAGTAGGCCGCCAGTGGTACGGCTTGGTCAAACAAGCCTACCATATGTCAGGAATTACCGATACCTGGGCATCACAGTCAGCGAGCGGTTGAATTTCAACCTGCATATCACGTCTTTACGCGATCGGCTGACTGGAGTCGTTAGGGCTTTGGCACGCGTACTGCGGGTCGACTGGGGTGTCAGTCCCCGCGACAAGCGGACCATATATGCCGGACTCATGGTGCCTTGTGCACTATTTGGTGCCTCAGTGTGGTATGACGTGGCGATGAGCCAAGTGACAGCCAAAAGCAAGTTGATGTCATGCCAGCGGATTATCCTGTATGGATGTCTGCCGATCTGTCGCACAGTATCCACTGTTGCGATGCAGGTCTTTGCTGGAGCTCCCCCGCTTGACCTTGCTGCCATGCGCTTGGCAATAAGGTGCCCGCTGTATGCAGATTTGCGGAACCTTGATGGACTTTGAGTCTACCTTAAAAATGGCGTCTGGGGAGTATCTGGAGTGACGGAGTCCCTGGAGAGGATGAAACAGCTCAAGCTATTTGCAGACGCTGCGTTCGCAAGGCGTTTGCAACTGCTCGGCCAGGCGGAGGGCTTTCAGTCCCGGGCTTAGCCAAAACTGGCATCACCCGTGTGGTTGGCGGGCAGAAGAATATCCACCACAGTATGTCACTGCTTGTCGTATGAGGCGACTAAAAGTGACACCCTTCCTGGTGCCCTAAATCCGAGTCTGTCGGGACTGAAATAGGGAGGCCACCCGAGTCCTTCAGTCGGTACCACGGGTTGAGTTGTCCTCCAAGGCAACTCATTGAGGTAGGCCCCCTTGTGGGAGTATCGTGGTGGTTGTGTTTTCGCTGATAGTTCCAACCCTCACCAATTGGGATAACGCACACCCGAACAGTGTGTGTTTAAAAACTGGAACCGTAAAAGGGGCGTTAGTTGGCGCTTAAACCAGACTCGCTGTGCCATATCCTCGGATATACGGGCACCGCGGTTTTAATCCTTCACATGGAAAATGACACGTTAAATAAACTCTATAGAGATATAGTTTGCTTGTCCCTATCTACTCAGTTCGACTTTGATTGCCGTCGCGAGCGGACGTGTTGTTTGTTTGCGCGCATAGCAAAAGTTGTTTTCGTTTTGTTATCTTGTTAACGGTGAACGGTTTTGTGCGTGTGTGAGTGTTTTCTGTGCACACGTGTTATTTTCTTTTTTGCTGTTGTTTTGTTTTTTGGAAAACATTATTAAAGCTGCGTTTATTCGTGCACGTGTTGTTTTCGTTTACAGCGTTTACAAACGGGGACTTGTTTGTTTGCGTGTTTGCGCTTGTATTGCACACGTGCAAGCAAAGCGATAGTGCGGCCATCCTACAACAGGTGCCGCTAAAGCTTTAGCTCTGCTCGGTAGAGTGCGTGTTGTTGCGAACTTTTTCCAACAGGTGGCGCTAGTTACAACGCGCAATGGATACCTGCACTGAAAGCGCGATGAGTGAGGCGAGCGATGTTTCTGAAGCATCAACGGTCCGGAAGATGAGTAGAAAAGCCTTAAAGTCTATGAGGTCGAGGAAGCTGTGCAACGCCAGATGGAGCCGCAGCGCTTCCTCTGACGATGCAGTGGCAACCAAATACGCAGCAATGGATGCCGCCGATGCCACAGCCCCCACTGATGCCGTCGCTGAAGACGCGAATGCCACTGCTATTTCCGCCGACCATCCTATCGTCCCTTTCCGTGATGCCGCACTGGCCGTCAATGCCGCCGTCACCACTCCCGCATCCGGTCCCACTCGAGGCTACGCCTTCAGTTCCGCAGTCGGTTCCGCCGTCGACTACACCCCGTGTTCCGCCACCGTTGCCGCCGCCGTTCCCAACAAAACCGAGCCGGCGCTACAGGAGCTCGCCTCCATCCAGCGAGCGGTCAAGGAGGCTGTGCTGCATGCAAAGCTTGAGCCAGCAACAGCTATGATGATTTTCGATGCCGCCGCCAAATACGATGTACTCGTTGCCAAGCTCGTGGTACACAACGCAGTCCTAGAGGGAAAGATGGAGACGATGAGCTCAGCCCCAGCTGCGCCATCACAGCCAACGACGGTCTTCGCGACCCCAGCCACGATAGCCACGAGTGCCCCCGTCGCCAGGAAGCCGGTGGAGACATGGTCGGCTGTCGTCACTAGCCACGATGCCAACCTGTCGAGCAAGCAAGTTGCCGACAACATTTTGAAGGAGGTGGCACCTTCGCTTGGCGTATGCGTGCATGAGGTGCGCGAGCTGAAGCGTGGTGGTGCTGTGATCCGCACACCATCAGCTAGCGAGCTGAAGAGGGTTGTGGCCAACGCGAAGTTCACAGAGGTTGGACTCAGCGTAGCGCAGAGCAAGGGACTCCGCCCAAAAGTAACGATCGTGGACGTGGACTCCACCATCTCGCCTGAGGTCTTCATGGACGAGTTGTACGCCATTAACTTTCAGGAAGATATAAGCCCTGCAGCCTTCAAGAAAGCGGTCCATTTGGAGACGAAGCCGTGGTCCGTCATCGATGCTGCCAGGATTAACTTGACGCTCGAGGTGGACGAGAAAGCGCTGGCGATACTTGATAAGACTGGACGGGTCTACATCAAGTGGTTTTCAATCCGTTGCCGGTCGCTTGTTCGTACCTATGCATGTCATAGGTGCGTCGGATTCGACCACAAAATTGCCGACAGCCGTTTCAAGAGTGATGTCTGCCGTCAGTGTGGCGAGTCCGGTCACAAATCAGCGAGGTGCACCAACCCGGTGGACTGCCGGAACTGCCGTTTTAAGGGCCTCCCTTCGGGGCATTATATGCTCTCGGAAAGGTGTCCGATATACGGTGCAGTGCCAGCGAGGGTGCAAGCTAGACATTAATGTTCAGCTTCATCCAAGCGAATTGTGGCCGTGGCCGAGCTACCAACATCGAGCTCGGAGCCCGCATGCGGGAATCTGGCCACGGATTTGCTATTGTCCAGGAGCCCTATGCTGACACGGCTGGAAGGATTACGGGCTTCCCTGCGGTATGCGTGTTTTCGCCGATAAGCGTTTGAAGGCCGCAATCGTCGTGGACGACCCAGATGCCATCTGCATACCGACTTTGGCGTATACGTGAGTGTCACTAGAAAATTTGGATCGTTTTTCCTGACCTCCGTATACTGCCAATTTAACACCGAACTGGAGCCGTACCTTAGGTACCTGGATGCGGTGCTACTGCAAGCCAGTAGCATTCCTGCCATCATCGGACTCGACGCAAATGCCGTATCCCCCTTATGGTTCAGCAAGCTCTCGGAGCTTTCTCGGAGGACTCTGAACCATGAGCGCGGTACGCTGCTTGCGGACTGGATCCTTGAAAATCGAGCCCTTGGGTATTTAACGTGGCCAGTGGTGTATACACGTTCGATAATCGCAGAGCGCAAAGGGATATCGACGTGACAATCGTCAATGAAGCAGCGTCTTTGTGGGCTACATATGAATGGAGAGTGGACGAGTGGGACGTTAGTGCTCACAACATCATTATTTTCGTTTTATTTTTCAATAAACTATTAAAAATCGTCAACAAACAAAAAATTTGACATTCGATACAAAACTGTCCAGCTTGAAAATTCAGCGTGTCACACTCATGTATTTGCATTCGCATACATGCGTTTGTCCTTGTCGAGCACATATAAATATGTGAGAAAATAATAAAAAGAGAAAAACTAAATACTTGCACAAGATTTGATCAAGCACGCCATATTTTTTGTTTGTTGATTGAATTTAGTAGTTTACTGAAAAATAAAAGGGAAAATATTAAGCAAGATTTTTTGGATATCTCGCTTTGTTTTTGAAATATCGATACTTGTATCATAATAAAATGAAAATAAATTAATTCACTCATGGATTGGGTGCATATTTTGAATTTGATTTAAAAAAAAAGTATTGCTTTGTCAACTATAAGACAATTAGGTTTAATAATAAGAATTTTATCAATAAGTTTTTATAAATTAGCTATATTTAATTTATTAACCCATGCTTTATTATAATAATCTATATATATAAAAGAGTTCGTCCGCGTTAAAATGACTCAGCCACAGCCTCAACGAAAAGAGCTAGAAGGCTGAAATTTTCACACAATTTTTTATGCAGGTATTCTGTTTGTCCTAAGAAAGGAATTTTATTTTGGACAACTCCTTCGAGTACCTCCCATACATTTTGGAGCACTTTTAACCACTCCAAAAACAAAACAAATTACCCATTCCACTACTGCCGCCTGTTTGTCGCACAAGCTGAGAGTTTGATCGCAAGCGAGAATACAAAAACAAAACAAATGCGCAGTGACGCCTTCGCGTCGCACAAGCAAAGTCATAAAAAAAAGGTTCATACACTCGCAAAAAAGAAACGGATTTTCGCTTCTTAATGCATAAGTGCATACACAATTAAGTAAACAATGCGCTTGAAAATAATTTTCATAATTTTATGTACATCTATCTTTTCGCACAGTGCACATTGTTTTTTTTTTTTTTTCAAATTTGTGTGCCTTTGACAATTGATTTACGACCCAAGTAGCGTTTGTTGTTGTTGTAAGTGTTGTTGTTGGGCCCGCACTGCTACTTTTGTTGGTGTCATTGATTGAAAAAAACAACAACAACAAAAAAAAACTTGGTGCGTCTAGAAAAATTTTGCACACCAAAATACATACATACATATGTAGGGGTGGATTTGCCTACTTGCTGCTAATATAACTTAGACTAAACGTAACACACTTACATTAATAATATACAATTTCGAACAAGTAAAATTGGTTCGTACACTTGCAAAAAAGAAACGGATTTCCGCTTCTTAATGAATAAGTGCATTCACATATAAGTGAACATCTTCTATATATATAAAAGAGTTCGTCCGCGTTAGAATGACTCAGCCACAGCCTAAACGAAAAGAGCTAGAAGGCTGAAATTTTCACACAATTTTTTATGCAGGTATTCTGTTTGTCCTAAGAAAGGAATTTTATTTTGGACAACTCCTTCGAGTACCTCCCATACATTTTGGAGCACTTTTACCCACTCCAAAAACAAAACAAATTACCCATTCCACTACTGCCGCCTGTTTTTCGCACAAGCTGAGAGTTTGATCGCGAGCGAGAATACAAAAACAAAACAAATGCGCAGTGACGCTTTCGCGTCGCTCAAGCAAAGTCATAAAAAAAAGGTTCATACACTCGCAAAAAAGAAACGGATTTTCGCTTCTTAATGAATAAGTGCATACACAATTAAGTAAACAATGCGCTTGAAAATAATTTTCAATATTTTATGTACATGTATCTTTTCGCACAGTGCACATTGTTTTTTTTTTTTTTTCAAATTTGTGTGCCTTTGACAATTGATTTACGACCCAAGTAGCGTTTGTTGTTGTTGGGCCCGCACTGCTCCTTTTTGTTGGTGTCGTTGATTAAAAAAAATAACAACAACAACAAAACATAACTTGGTCCGTGTAGAAAAATTTTGCACACCAAAATACATATGTTGTGGGGGTGGATTTGCCTACTTGCTGCTAATATAACTTAGACAAAACGTATAACTTACATTAATAATATACAATTTCGAACAAGCAAAGCCGTTCACATTAGTTTTTATACAAATCTATGTACGCTGTTCGTCCCAAACTCAAAGAGCCGCTTAAAATTTAACAGAACGCGCGCGTTGCTCTTATGATAATTAGATAATTTCAAATCTCGCTCCGATCATGCTCCTCTGTTGTTGCTCATTTACGTTCACTCTATGTTTTATGTGCGCGCTTTGCATCATAAAGTTCAATAGCCCTACCTCCTCCGCACTCACTAAATCAAAGCTCAAGGCTAAAGTACGTGTGAGTTTAGGCTATGCAATTCACTTAACTGCAGCCTCTTAGATATGTTTTGTTTTGATTCAGTGCGTGCGAAGAAGGCAGCGATACTACGCTCTTTGTTTGACTTGCAGAGCGCGCGCATACTTTGTCATCCAGCGTCGAACATGAAGAGCGATGCGCGAGCGCGTTCAAGTTTAAGTTGCCTCTTTGGGTTTATGACCAACTGCGCTCAATTCACCACAACAGGAGAATGAGCGAATCTGAAAACATGTAGCAAGGTTAAAAGATACCCTGAACCCGTGTATGAAATGACTTGCAATAGTGCAGTTTTTCTTGACTTAACTTTAATATAAAATATCTCCGGTGTTTTTTAACCGATTTGGATCAAATTTTCGCAGAAGTAATAAAGTTTTCCATAGTTTCAACTTATATTTTTATATTTTCTTAGATCGAGATTTTTTCGTTATCGATTCCATATCGGAAACGAGAATAGTTATCGATAGTTTGAAATAAAGTTCATCTGCCTATGGCTTAGGAGTAGTTATGTTCCAAATTTGAAGACTCTAGCTCTTATAGTTCATACATACGGACGGACGGACAGACGCACATGGCTGTATCGACTCGGCTGTTGATGCTGATCAAGAATATATATACTTTATATGGGGTCGGAGATGCTTCTTTTTGCCTGTTACATACTTTTGCACAAAACAAATATACCCTTTTTTACCCATTTCAGGGTATAAATATAACTGCGAATGCAAAAGATTTGTTGTTGCTGTTTTTTTCTATCGCTTCAGGCTTATTATGAGCCGTTGTATGCACACACGAATTTGAAACAACAAAGGAGGACTAAGAGGAATGCGATTGGCTTAAGAGCATGATAATGTGATATTGTTCTGTAGATGAGATCAATTCACATAAATAACTGTTTCACTCTCAGGGAATTTAACAATTTTTACTTTAGTATGCCATTTGCGTATTGCTTCATTTCATTTCTAAAAGTGATACAAGAATGAACGTTCAAAATTATTGGAGTGCTTTGCCTGCTGTGGCCCTGCCACAGTATTATATGCAGCCGCTGCAGCCACAGCTTCAGCAGCTGTATCAGCAGCAGCCGCAACAGAATTTTCAACCGCAGCCGTTTCAGCTGCTGCAGCTTCAGCCGCAGCAGCATCAGCAGCTTCAGCCGCAACACCATCAGCAGCAGCAGCTTCAGCCGCATCAGCAGCAGCTGTTTCAGCCACACCAGCGGCAGCATCAGCGCCAGCCTCAACAACAACAACATTTCAAAAAGGCAAAGCTGCGCTAGCAACAGACTGTCAGCAAGCTGCACAGCCAGATCAAAAAAATCAACAAAAAATTAGAATTTATAATTAAAAAACAGAAACAAATAGAAAAACAAAACGAAATAAAATTAAATGGGTTAAAATTAGAAATAAGAAACGAATATAAATTAGAAATTAAAAACTTGCAAAATGAAATAAAAAACATGAACATAAATGAAAATTAAAACAACTAAACTGCCGCCTTTTTACTTTAGTGAGTGTGTGAGTGTGTTTGCAACAAAGCGATTATTACTTTTGAGTTGGCTTTTGTTACTTTGTTTTGCAAACGCAAAAAAGGTTTTAGTCGAGAAATCCCGACTAAAACATACCCTGTTTTAAAATTACTTGCGGTAGTGCAGTTTTTCTTGACTGAACTTTAATATTTCTTAACCGATTTGGATCAAATTTTCACAGAAGTTATAAAGTTATCCATAGTTTCAACTCCTATTTTAACATTTTCTAAATTCGAGATTTTTTCGTTATCGATTCCATATGTATATCGGAAACGAGAATAGTTATCGATAGTTTGAAATAAACTTGATCTGCCTATGGATTAGGAGAAGTTATGTTCCAAATTGGAAGTTTCTAGCTTTTTTAGTCTTTGAGATTGACGCGTTCATACATACGGACGGACGGACGGACAGACTGACAGAAGGGCATACGGTCATGGCTATATCGACTCGGCTGTTTATGCTGATCAAGAATATATATACTTTATATGGGGTTGGAGATGCTTCTTTTTGCCTGTTACATACTTTTGCACAAAACAAATATACCCATTTCATGGTTTAGGGTATACAAAAATTTTATATTTTACGCATCGATTGCTTGCAAAACAAAGCTTTCTTATATTTTGTAGCCACAGTAAGATAACAGAGAGAAGAACAAAGAAGAAGAAATATAACTGTTAATGGTACTCACTGCAAGCAGCATGCTCAGCTGAGTGAATATATGCATGTCTGCATCACAAAGAGCGGCTTAAAGCTTGATCAGCGCGTGCGTCGTTCTTATGACTGCCGCTACATATAAAATAATTTGAATGCAATCATGCGTCTTTTTTGTTATTTACGCTCACTCTTTTGTTTATGCGCGCGCTCTGCATGTCAAACATAAATCTTAATATCCCTATCTCCTCCGCACTCACTAAGCTAAGCTTGCCATAACTAAGAGGCTGCAGTTAAGGGAATGGCATTGCCTAATTTGCACCAACTATACCTAGCTCTTAAGTGCAAGCGTTGTATGTTAGAGCTCGGTGTCTGTTGCTTAGATGAATAACTGTAATGCTCTTTCCAACATTATGTTTTTACATACAATGGTAAGAGAATTGGTAATGCATTTTAGTTCATATTTAATGTGAACAAAGAAAGTTAATTTTCGTTTCAGTGAATTTTTTAATAATAATATTTGTTGCGAGTTCGTTTAAAAATAGCTGCCAAGCCTTGCCGTATTGTTTTCTTATTTAGTTCATACAACCATATTATACGATATGTATATCGTATCGATTTATCGATGAATACGAAAGAATCGGGCTGTGATGCGACCCTGCGATCGAAGCCAGTCTTATTCGCAAAATTTTTGGCACGCAGCAGCATATTAAAATAAATGCTTAATAAATGCCTTATAAGTGCTTTATAATTATCATTTTTGCTATTATTATATATTTAATTTGAACTATATTAATAAACTTATCAAAATGGAGTGAAGTATTCTATTTTTTTGTTGCGACGACGTGTTCTAGTTGAGACTAGAACAATATTGTTTATATTATAATAATAATAAATAATAATAACATCGAAAGTTACTTTTGATTTGTTAACATCTATAGGCGCGAGTAGCGCAAATATTTCGTTTTAATACATGCAAACCTCACACCGCGTTATATCACACATGATCAGCGTCGACGCTTTCAAAAAACTTTTCGCAGCGTTAGTATAGCAAATAGTATGTGTTTGCTGTAAAAATTTTTTCTCTGCTCAAAATAAGTATGATGGTATTAGTGCTTTGTGCAGCGGCAGAGCGCCCCAGCCCGGGACGGTCGAGCCATGCAGCTGTTAAGCAAAGAGAATGATGACTGTTGAATACCCTAATAAATTATAAGTGTTATTGTGGACGTGTACTTCAATAATATATTTGCTATAAATGCATACTTTTATTAGTATAAGTTGGCGCTTAGCAAACAATTGAGAAACTACTAAAATAGTTTAATAATATTAATTGATTAATTGATAAATATAGCAAATTAGCTAGTTAGGGTATGCAGCAATCATCATTCGTCCAAGGCAATTCTGTTTTGCTTCTTCGTGAATGCACAGACACAAAACACACACACACTTACAGACAAACATAGCGGACTTCTGTAATAAGAAAATGAACTGACGAATGAAGAATGTTATGTACCCTTATATTATATAAGTGCTACTGTGGCTATTATATATATGCAATAATTGCATACTTAATAAGCATAAGTTGGCGCTTAGCAAACAATTGAGAAATTACTAAAAATAGTTTAATAATATTAATTAATTAATCAATTAATATAGCAAATGAACTAGGTAGGGTATCCCACACCATCATTCACTTATTAAAGAAGTTCGTTATGTTTGTTTGTAAGTGTTTGTGTGTGTCTGTGCGTATTTATGCGTATGCATGTGCGCGCTTTGTTGTTCTGCTGGTGGCGAAACAAAAAGTAAATTTGAATGGTTTTGCAATTGTTAACACATCGTTAGTGAGTTCAAACACTCATTAATTTTTTTGGATCAGTGAGTTTTTCAATATTCTGATTTTCGTATATCTATATCTATATATATATACATTCCTTTAAAATACGTATATATATATAAGTTCATTTAAAATACGTATTTTATGATAAGTTAAACAAAAATTTAATTGCTATTATTTAAATATTTATATAACGATCAACGTATTTTAATTTCTTTTGTTGTTTTTTGCACACAAGAAAATTAAGTCGATTTTCGACTTAATAATTGAAGCAACATTATATATAGTTGTCTTCTATTTTGCATATTATATAATAGTTATAAAGACGCTGCTTTAGTGCATTTAAAAATCAAATAAAACTAAGCAGTCTGAATATTCTATTAAAATAATATAAGTTGGTATATTCATTTTTATTGAATTCTACACTTACGTATAGACACTGTAACGTTGTAACAATCGTTTTACAGTGAAGTCAATTGACTCTCAACCAAATTAAAATATGTCTATTGAAACTTTAGATATTAGTGGTGTTTTGGTGCCGCATTCAGTTGTTGCCATAATTGGTGATGGAGCCTGTCTTTTTATATCTATTTCCTACCTTTTATTTGGTAGGCAAGGCTTCCATGGCACCGTACGCCAACATATTGTAGAATATGTTGTAGCCAACTGGGAAACTTTTGCTTGCTTCAGCTTAAACTTAAATGCAGAGTGTTATATCTCTTCTGAACAATATGAGTGCGCTATGTTAAATTCATATACTTATGGTACTGCATGTGAGCTTCAAGCAGCAGCAGACATTTATGCTGTAAGTTTTAAAGTTTTTCAAAATGGAAATTTATTACAAGCATTCGGAAATAATATGAATAATCCTGTAAAAAGATTGCGTTTTACCGGTCCATTAATGAATGGACATTTTGATGTTTTTATTCCTTTAGAGGAAGTATTAACTCAATATTCTGATACGTCAAGTGAATGTATAACTGAAAATGTTAAAACGACTGTTAAAAGACGTAGTCGATTTACCGACAAAACAAAATAAAAATTAATGAGTGTTCGAACTCACTAACGATGTGTTAACAATTGCAAAACCATTCAAATTTACTTTTTGTTTTGCTTTTGATTGCCACCAGCAGAACAACAAAGCGCGCACATGCATACGCATAAATACGCACAGACACACACAAACACTTACAAACAAACATAACGAACTTCTTTAATAAGTGAATGATGGTGTGGGATACCCTACCTAGTTCATTTGCTATATTAATTGATTAATTAATTAATATTATTAAACTATTTTTAGTAATTTCTCAATTGTTTGCTAAGCGCCAACTTATGCTTATTAAGTATGCAATTATTGCATATATATAATATCCACAGTAGCACTTATATAATATTAGGGTACATAACATTCTTCATTCGTCAGTTCATTTTCTTACTACAGAAGTCCGCTATGTTTGTCTGTAAGTGTGTGTGTGTTTTGTGTCTGTGCATTCACGAAGAAGCAAAACAGAATTGTCTTGGACGAATGATGATTGCTGCATACCCTAACTAGCTTATTTGCTACATTTATCAATTAATAAATTAATATTATAAAACTATTTTAGTAATTTCTCAATTGTTTTCTAAGCGCCAACTTATACTAATCAAAGTATGCATTTATAGCAAATATATTATTGAAGTACACGTCCTCAATAACACTTATAATTTATTAGGGTATTCAACAGTCATCATTCTCTTTGCTTAACAGCTGCATGGCTCGACCGTCCCGGGCTGGGGCGCTCTGCCGCTGCACAAAGCACTAATACCTTCATACTTATTTTGAGCAGAGAAAAATTTTTTACAACAAACACATACTATTTGCTATACTAACGCTTAATAACGCGTAACGCTTTTTTTGAAAGCGTCGACGCTGATCATGTGTGAGGTAACGCGGTGTGAGGTTTGCATGTATTGTACCGAGATAGTTGCGCTACCCGCGCCTATAGATGTTAACACATCAAAAAAGTTTAGAACACACATTTTTTAAAAAAATCGTGATATTAATAGGGGTAAGCGCATAGAAGCATCAAAAAGATATCGTGTTAATAATCCTGATGTTTATAGAGATATAATGAGAAGACATCGTGCTAATAATCCTGAAGCTCATAGAGCTCCAGAGAGAAGACATCAGGCTAATAATCCTGATGCACGTCAAGAAAGGCGTTTGCGTGTATGGAGTGTTAAAGCCATGTCTGGCTTAAACTATGATTTTGAAATAGCTTACAAGTCAGATAAAATAACTCAACTTGGTAGTATGAATTTGATATGCAAACATTGTAATGCTTTAAAATGGAAAAATGAGCCTTTGGGTATTTGTTGCAAGGCAGGAAAAGTTAAACTTTCACAAAATGAAAGTTTGCCTGATCCACTTAAAAGCTTAATAATTGGTGGACATCCAAAGCATGATCATATCATTGATCGTATAAGAAAGTATAACAGCTGCTTTCAAATGACTTCTTTTGGAAGTACAAAAACTATAAATGAAAGTTGGTCAACCTTCAAAGTCCAAGGACAAGTGTATCACTTAATTGGTAGTGTCCAACCTTTGGCAAATGAAGAAATGCAGTTTCTTCAAATTTATTTTGTCGGTGATGATGAAAAGGAAGCTCAACTACGTTGCAAAAATATTTCAAATGTTGATTGTAGCGTAGTAAAGGATCTTCAATGTATGTTTCATCAGCATAATCGTTATGTAAAAAGATCTAAAAATGGCTCTCAATAAAATACCAAGAAGTACTAAAGACTATAAATTGGTTATACATGCTGATCGAACACCCGCTGGTGCTCACAAAGGGCTTTACAATGCACCTCAATCAAGCGAAGTAGCTTTTAGTTATTTTTTGGTCAGCAATTTGAAAAGCGCGATATTATTATTGAAAGCCATAATAATAAATTACATCGTATAAGTGAGGTGCATCGATCATACGATGCCTTACAGTACCCTTTGCTATTTCCTTACGGCGAAGATGGCTATTCAGTGGATATACCACAATGGAATCCATTATTAAAAAAGGAGGAACCAAAAAAAACGATATCTGCGTTAAGCTTTTACAGCTATAAAATAATGATTCGTCAATCTGAGATAAATCATTTAATTTATTGTCGTTCTCTTTTTAGTCAGTTTTTGGTTGATATGTATGCTAAAATTGAAACAGAAAGGTTAAATTATATTCGCTACAATCAAGCGAAACTCAGAGCAGATAGCTATATACATCTACAAGATGCAATAGGTCAACAAGATGTTGACGCAGCTCAACTTGGTCAGATGGTAATTTTACCATCTTCTTTTACAAGCTCTGCACGATATATGCATGAAAAGACTCAAGATGCTATGACATATGTTCGCCATTATGGGCGACCAGATCTTTTCATAACATTCACATGCAATCCACAATGGTATGACATAAAAAGTGTTTTATTACCGGGTCAAAAACCGCATGATTGTCACGATATTATAGCTCGAGTTTTTCATTTAAAAGTTAAAGCTTTAATGTCCCTATTGACAAAAGGTTCTTTGTTTGGAAGCGTGCAATGTTTCATGTACTCTGTGGAATGGCAAAAGCGGGGCTTACCACATATACATATTCTACTTTGGCTAGAAAATAAAATAAGACCTGATAAAATCTGATTATTTGTGCCGAAATACCAAACGCAGATGAGGATCCATTGTTATTTAACATTGTTAAATCAAATATGATTCATGGTCCTTGCGGTGCATTTAACAATAAGTCGCCATGCATGAGAGATGGAAAATGTACCAAAAGGTTTCCTCGACAATTTCTTAAAGAAACTGTGACTGGAAAAGATAGTTACCCTCTATATCGTAGAAGAGCGATAGAAGATGGTGGTAATGCAATTAATATAAATGGTAATTGCATAGATAATCGTTGGGTTGTGCCTTACAATTGTGTACTATTGAGAACATTTGAAGCTCATATAAATGTTGAGTATTGTAGTTCTGTAAGGTCTATTAAATACATTTGTAAATATGTTAACAAAGGCAGTGATCAAGCATCATTAACTCTTGAAGACCAACGCAATAAAATTAATATGTACGAAAGTGGCCGGTATATAAGTAGCTCAGAAGCAGTATGGAAAATCCTTGCATTTCCCATACATGAACGTTATCCGGCTATTACACACTTAGCTGTTCATTTAGAAAATGGTCAACGGATATATTTTAACCCCAATAATCCGCAACAATTACTTGACAGATTAAGCACTACACCCAAAACCACTTTGCTAGCCTTCTTTGAGCTCTGCACACGTGATGAGTTTGCAAGAACGCTTCTATATTGTGAAGTTCCATCGTATTTTACATGGAACAATAAAGAATTTCAAAGAAGAAAACGCGGGCATGATGTGCCAAATTTTCCTGGAGTTAAAAGAGATTCAGCTTTGGGAAGAGTTTACACTATTCATCCCAATAATACTGAATGTTTTTATTTAAGACTTTTATTACATTTTGTAGGGGGCCCAACTTCATTTTTAAGTTTAAAAACCGTTAATGGTGTAGCATACGCATCATTTCAATTGGCGTGTAACGCTCTAGGATTACTAGAAGATGATAAGCACTGGGATTCAACTATAGCCGAAGCTGTCATATGTCAAAATCCTACAAAACTGATAGAACTTTTTGCAATAATGTTAGTATTTTGTCAAATTTCAGATGCTCTTAAACTTTGGAATACTTAAAAAGACAGTTTCTCAGAAGATATTTTAAAAGCCTTTAATTTTTCACAAGACAGATATATTGATGAAAGTATTGTGAATAATGTTTTAAATAAATGTCTTATTTAAATTGAAGATATAGTACTGTGGTGGTCAAAACTTGACTTATTATGGACTTCCATTACCAATCAGAACCGAGGAAATTGTTCAAAATATTGAATATCATAGAGAAACAAATTACGATAATTGCGATAATTTTGTTGTTAATAATGAGCTACTCCTCACTGCTGAGCAAAAACAAGTATACGAAAAGATACTAAATAGCGTTGAAGCAGAAAAAGGAGAAATCTATTTTTTAGATGCACCTGGTGGAACAGGTAAAACGTATCTTTTAAATTTATTATTGGCAAAGGTACGGCAAAGTAAAAACATTGCATTGGCCGTTGCCTCTTCCGGTATTGCAGCCACTTTACTAAATGGTGGTCGCACAGCGCATTCTACACTTAAGATTCCATTTAATTTGATTCATTTAGAAACACCACAATGCTTAATTTCAAAGCAATCTAATATTGCTGCTGTGCTCAGAGATTGCAAGCTTATTGTTTGGGATGAGTGTACTATGGCTCATAAAGGTGCTTTTGAAGCTGTAGATCGATCTTTGAAAGACATTCGAGATAGTGAATACTTAATGGGTGGCATAACTGTTCTCTTAGCTGGTGATTTTCGACAAACTCTTCCAGTGATCCCCAGGGGAACAAGAGCAGATGAAATAAATGCGTGCTTAAAGTCTTCAATTTTGTGGCCCAAAATTCAGAAACTTGCATTAACGAAAAATATGCGAGTGCACTTAAAAGGTGATAGCATATCTGGTGAATTTGCAGAAATGCTTCTTAAAATGGGAAATGGATTATTTCCAACTCATGATGGCAAAATAACTTTACCATCAATTTTGTGTCATGTTGTGAAAAGTATTGAAGAGCTAACTCTAAAAATATTTCCGGATATTAAAAATATCTCTGAAAAATCACTCGAATGGTTTTCAGAACGTGCTATTTTGACTGCGAGAAATGACAATGCATTGGAAATAAACGAGTTTTTATTAAAATCATTTCAAAGTGAAGAAATTACATATAACTCTATTGATTCTGTGACTGAAGTCGAAGATGCAGTTCATTACCTCGTCGAGTTTCTTAATTCATTAAATACGGCTGGCCTGCCACATCATAAATTAACTTTAAAGATTGGTTCACCAGTAATGTTGATTCGCAACTTCAAACCGCCAAAACTATGCAATGGTACAAGATTGCAAGTTAAAGTCCTTTATAAGAATGTTGTCGAAGCAATAATCTTTACTGGCAATGGTATAGGTGAAACGGTTTTTATACCGAGAATTCCATTAATACCTTCTGATTCTGAATTGCCAATTCAATTTAAAAGATTGCAATTTCCTTTAAAAGTTTGCTTTGCCCTAACAATTAATAAATCACAGGGACAAACTCTTAAATTAGCCGGACTAGACTTAAGACACGATTGTTTTTCTCATGGCCAATTTTATGTAGCCTGCTCAAGAGTCAGTTCTCCAAAAAGTTTATTTGTATTGGCACCTGACGGAAAAACAACCAATGTCGTTTATAGAGAAGCTCTTAATAGTTGTTAATAATTGCAAATTAAATTCAATAAGTGGATAAGGCCTACTGGGGAAACCACAATAAAAAATGACGCACCTGATTCTCTACCTCAATGGTGGCGTGGAAAAGAGAATATTAAATACTTTGCTTTAATTTGTTGTTAAATATTTTCTTATTTATTTCTATATTCTAATGCTAAAATTTATATAAACTATCCGCGCAGCGAAGTAAGCGGGCCACTTACTAGTATATATAATAATAATATATATGGTACTTATAATATAATAAGTGGCCCGCTTACTTCGCTGCGCGGATAATATATATAAATTTTAGCAATAGAAGATAGATATAGATAAATAAATTAGAAAATATTTCACAAAATATTCAAGCAAAGTATTTAATATTCCCTTTTTCACGCCACCATTGAGGTAGAGAATCAGGCGCGTCATTATACTCGATACCGAAGGTAATGAGTATATTGGGTTTGTGCAATGTCCGTCATGGTGTCTGTCCGCCTAAGGATAGCTGGTGCATTGAAATCTATATATATAAAAGAGTTTGTCCGGTTAAGAATGGACGAGCCACAGCCTAAACAAAAAGAGCTAGAAGGCTGAAATTTTCAAACAATTTTCCATGCAGGTAGTAAGTGAGTCCTAAGAAAGGAATTTTATTTAGGACAACTCCTTCGAGTACCTCCCATACATTTTGGAGCACTTTTACCCATTTCAAAAACAAAACACATTACCCATTCCACTACTGCCGCCTGATTGTCGCACAAGCTGAGGGTTTGATCGCGAGCGAGAATACAAAAACAAAACAAATGCGCAGTGACGCCTTCGCGTCGCACAAGCAAAGTCATAAAAAAAAATTAATGAGTGTTCGAACTCACTAACGATGTGTTAACAATTGCAAAATTAATTTACTTTTTGTTTTGCTTTTGACCGCCACCAGCAGAACAACAAAGCGCGCACATGCATACGCATAAATACGCACAGACACACACAAACACTTACAAACAAACATAACGAACTTCTTTAATAAGTGAATGATGGTGTGGGATACCCTACCTAGTTCATTTGCTATATTAATTGATTAATTAATTAATATTATTAAACTATTTTTAGTAATTTCTCAATTGTTTGCTAAGCGCCAACTTATGCTTATTAAGTATGCAATTATTGCATATATATAATATCCACAGTAGCACTTATATAATATTAGGGTACATAACATTCTTCATTCGTCAGTTCATTTTCTTATTACAGAAGTCCGCTATGTTTGTCTGTAAGTGTGTGTGTGTGTTGGGTCTGTGCATTCACGAAGAAGCAAAACAGAATTGCCTTGGACGAATGATGATTGCTGCATACCCTAACTAGCTTATTTGCTATATTTATCAAATAATCAATTAATATTATTAAACTATTTTAGTAGTTTCGCAATTGTTTGCTAAGCGCCAACTTATACTAATAAAAGTATGCATTTATAGCAAATATATTATTGAAGTACACGTCCTCAATAACACTTATAATTTATTAGGGTATTCAACAGTCATCATTCTCTTTGCTTAACAGCTGCATGGCTCGACCGTCCCGGGCTGGGGCGCTCTGCCGCTGCACAAAGCACTAATACCATCATACTTATTTTGAGCAGTAAAAAATTTTTACAACAAACACATACTATTTGCTATACAAACGCTTCATAACGCGTAACACTTTTTTTGAAAGCGT